>JACXGK010016012.1:0-10118 GCA_016801125.1 Novumbra hubbsi | reverse complement strand
TCTGACAGTTAAGTCTCTTATCTGACAGTTAAGTCTCTTATCTGACAGTTAAGTCTCTTATCTGACAGTTAAGTCTCTTATCTGACAGTTAAGTCTCTTATCTGACAGTTAAGTCTCTTATCTGACAGTTAAGTCTCTTATCTGACAGTTAAGTCTCTTATCTGACAGTTAAGTCTCTTATCTGACAGTTAAGTCTCTTTTCTGACAGTTAAGTATATTTTCTGATAGTGGTCTGTGGATCCCTTATATTTACCATGGAGTCCTTTGGTCTGCTCTTTGGCTGAATTTGGTGTCACCACCTGTCATACGTAGATTGTCAGTGATCTGGACTTTTCTGATTTGAAATGGGCTTTTTAACCCCTAACAGACAAACTAACAGACATCAATAATCTCTCTTGTGAGTGCCGGGGATAGATGGCGTGACGTGTTACCACACACTTACATAGTTATTACCAAACCAGACCCTTTCTAATCTTTTTGGCTTTAAAAATATATTTTTCAAGTGTATGACACCTTATTCTATTTTCAGCCATTTTATGTGATGGTAAATGTAGGACTGTAGTATATGTTTCTGCATGAAGAATTTGTTTTTGCTTTAAATGCATGAATGGTGTCACCGTTCTTTTTACCTTGATTAGTGATCGCGGTTGGAATGTAGCTCAAATATCCATGCGTCCAAGCATGTAAAAAGGGACAACTGCCCAGCGGGTATACATGTTTGTCCACATGACTGTAGTGGCAATGAGAGATCCTTGGGTAGACAGGGCATGCCACAGAAGCAGATAACCACAGTGTGTTTATGTATGCCAGGAGCAGGGGGAGCACTGAAGTCTGTGCTAAAACACAGTTATTTAATGCTAACATAGCCTATTGTAGCGGCTGTCGTTAAGGCACTGAAGGCCCGTTTGCTACAAATGTTTTTTGGCACTAAAACCGTCTTTTAATGGAAACGGTTCCGAACTCACGAGGGAACCGACAGAAAAAGCCTTGGCGCTAAACTGCTCCCTCAGAAGGCTACTCCTGAAATACGCTGCGAGGATCCATAAAAAGCTCCCTGCAAACGCGGATTACTCAGACCCTCACTGGCCAACTGGATTGAGGCGCAGTTACGCCTCCTTCGAGAGCATTCAACCATCACTCAGCTGAAGAGGACAGAGGAAGGGATACTGGGAGACTTCGGCATATGGGACATTGGAACACTAAAGCTATTAACACTGACCTAAACATTAGTGCATACCCCAGAAATGTCCCCAGTGCGATCATTTCAATAACATGATGACATGATAACTCATGTGTACACTAAAAGCTATATGAGGACATTATATCTCATGTGTAAACTACAAGCTATATGAGGACATGATATCTCATGTGTACACTACAAGCTATATGAGGACATTATATCTCGTGTGTAAACTACAAGCTATATGAGGACATGATATCTCATGTGTACACTACAAGCTATATGAGGACATTATATCTCGTGTGTAAACTACAAGCTATATGAGGACATGATATCTCATGTGTAAACTACAAGCTATATGAGGACATGATATCTCATGTATACACTACAAGCTATATGAGGACATGATATCTCATGTATACACAACAAGCTATATGAGGACATGATATCTCATGTGTACACTACAAGCTATATGAGGACATTATATCTCGTGTGTAAACTACAAGCTATATGAGGACATGATATCTCATGTGTTAACTACAAGCTATATGAGGACATGATATCTCATGTATACACTACAAGCTATATGAGGACATGATATCTCATGTATACACAACAAGCTATATGAGGACATTATATCTCATGTCCTTGGTTACAAAGCATACAGCATTTATAGGCATTTGTATGTAATGTGTTTGGCAAGTGGTGACAACCAGTTGAGGAAGTTGCCATGAGATTTCAATCAGACTTGATATATTTGACATTTCCCCTTTGTCAGTGATCATAAAGCTAAAGACCTTAAGAGAGGTGGCAAGAATTTGTCCAATGCTGCTTTTGGTGAGGACATCCTCACCTTTGGTAACCTGCAAACCACGACATTACATGCTGAAACTAAGTGTTTAGATATCCACCCCCTTGAAATGATTTGAGACCTTGGACAGCGATGTGACTTGTAGATTTTAAATATGTGGTTGTGTTGCAGTGGCTCAGCACATCAGCGATCTGCTGGCGAGAAGGGCGGAGCGTTGGGCCAAACTGATGCGTGGGCGTCGCCAGGGGAGGGAGGAGGCGGGGCCAGTGGAGGGTAGGGGAGGAGTCAAACAACTACCTTTGGCTAGCTACTCTCCCTGTGCCTGCTGCTTTCTCTTTCTCTCTCGCACAAGCACACTCATTATAGACACTTCTAACACGCATCTCATCACAATATGGTTTTCAATCTTTGTGAGGAAACAAAAAAGGCCTCTGTCTTAACCATAACCCTAAACATGTGTCCGTATCCGTAAGTTTGGCTCCCTGTCTCTTTGTCTGTCAGTTTCTATAGTTTTTTCTGTCTGTCAGTCTTTCTGATTGTCTGTCTCTCTGTCAGTCTACTGGTTGTCTGTCCCTCTGTCTCTCCGGTTGTCTTTCTCTCTGGTTGTCTGTCTCTCTTTCCCTCTGTCTGTCATTCTTTCTGTTTGTCTGTTTCTCTGGTTGTCTGTCATTTTCTCTGGTTGTCTGTCATTTTCTCTGGTTGTCTGTTTCTCTGATTGTCTATCTTTCTGTTTGTCTCTTTGTCTGTCTGTCTTTCGGTGTCTCTGGTTGTCTGTCTCTCTGTCTCTCAGTCTCTCTGTCTGTCAGTCTTTAAGGTTGTCTGTCTCTCGGCCTCACTGTCTGTCAGTCTCTCTGGTTGTCTGTCTGTCAGTCTCTCTGTCTGTCGGTCTCTCTGTCTGTCAGTATCTCTGGTTGTCTGTCTCTCTGTCTCTCAGTCTCTCTGTCTGTCAGTCTTTAAGGTTGTCTGTCTCTCGGCCTCACTGTCTGTCAGTCTCTCTGGTTGTCTGTCTGTCAGTCTCTCTGTCTGTCAGTATCTCTGGTTGTCTGTCTCTCTGTCTGTCAGTCTTTAAGGTTGTCTGTCTCTCTGCCTCACTGTCTGCCAGTCTCTCTGGTTTTCTGTCTGTCAGTCTCTCTGTCTGTCAGTCTCTCTGTCTGTCAGTCTCTCAGTCTCTCTGTCTGTCAGTCTTTAAGGTTGTCTGTCTCTCGGCCTCACTGTCTGTCAGTCTCTCTGGTTGTCTGTCTGTCAGTCTCTCTGTCTGTCAGTATCTCTGGTTGTCTGTCTCTGTCTGTCAGTCTTTAAGGTTGTCTGTCTCTCGGCCTCACTGTCTGTCAGTCTCTCTGGTTGTCTGTCTCTCGGTCTCTGTCTGTCAGTCTCTCTGTCTGTCGGTATCTCTGGTTGTCTGTCTCTCTGTCTCTTTGTCTGTCAGTCTCTCTGTCTGTCAGTCTCTTTGCTTTTTCTTGACTTACCACAACTGTCTGCTGTGTTTTTGTCCTACGTTTTCAGTTGTAAGACAAGGTATATGTGTCTTATCTCATGTACCTGTGTGTCTGGACATATTTGGGAGATGGGGTCCCAGGAGAAGTCTGGTGTTGCCAATGACCCTCGTAACGTCACTGTCCAGCACTGTCTAGCACTGTCACTGCAGTCACATCCTGTGTGCTTGTACAGTGGAGTGTATGAACATGGTGGATGGACATTTGTGGGAGTTTTTTCTTGGTTTCATTACTATCTTTTACAACTGTTTACACACATTTACTGAATGTGTACTACCATTTCTAAAACTGTCAAAAAACATCTAAATGTAAAACAAAGGCACACATCCAGACAAATCTCACCAAACTAAAAACTGAACTATACTATATCTGTCATAGAAATTGTACTATTCTTCACACAAAAGCATAACATACAGTGACCCTTCTGAATATGCATTGCACACTGCTGATTAAAAGCATTATTATGAAAAGTATTATAGCTTCTCGCAATAGCTAACACACTAAAACGTGTTCTAGTGTGCTAAATTACACGAAACAATTGAACCTATAAGTACTATTCACTTGTTTTACCTCTGTTCCAATTGTCTGCACACTCATCTGTCAAGAATGCTGCCATGTAGAAAACATTCATTAAACAGTTGTCAAAGTCTGCAAAGTCAGGATGTATAGAAATGGCCACAGATAAACTCGCGTGTCTTTGACCAGTGTATGACAACATCAGAGAGGAGGAGGAAGATCAAGTGAAGGTGGACGGGGGGAGAGGAAGCAGAGCAATGATTGGTCATGAGATGTGTGACGCTGTACTTGGCCGTGTTCTTGTATATGGTCTGACGGTGAGGGAACTGGGCTGAGATTACAGTATGTTATCTGAATACGGCGTGGACTTGACCAGCTCTGTGCTCTGTAATCTTTATGCAATAAGCCATGCAGGTCAGCCCGGGACAATAAGGGTTAGAGTTAAGTATTATCGGTTAGGATTAGGCATTAGGCCTAGGATAAGATTAGGCATACAGCCAATTAAAAAGTACAATTAAGAGACAAATATTGGACTTTTTGGCCATGTTCATCATCGGCAGGTTTGGTGAAAGAATGGGACTGCTTTCAGGGGAGCCTGTGGGACATAGTAGAGGGTCTCTTGCTACTAGTGGTCCTGGGTATCTTGTTAAGGTCCATGGCATAATGAAGCACTCAGATATTTCATTCTAAAATCCTGTTGTGTCTGCCAGGAGGCTGAGCCTTGGCCGTGGATGGACCATACAAGGAGGCAATGACCACAAATACACATCGAATTTACCAAAGAAATAGTTGCTGGACCACAAAATCAATGGTTTACCGCAGCCTTCTCAGGCTCCAGACTTGAATCCAATTGAAAACCTGTGGTCTGTATTGAATAGGGCCCAGCCACATACCTTAAGTGTTTGCCAACCGTAACAGACATTACAGGAAGAGACTCAGTGCTTAGACTGCTATCCACTCCAATGGAGGCTTCATAAGGTATTGATTGTCGGATGCCAATACTTTTGAAAACTGTTTTGCAGAAAGAAATGTTTGTGTAGTAATGAATGTATCCCTGTTTGAACCCAAAAGATGACTCTTGGTGTTTAGCCATTTATATAACTAAGCGATATGTGTAAAACGTTGCGTGTATTTTCTCTGTCGTGGTGCTCTACCTCTGGTCTGAGTCCGCAACTCTTTGTTTAATTCATTACGGAACAATCTGCCAACAAAACTTGTGTGTGTGTCTGTGTGTGTGTGTTCTCCAGGAGTGGCGATTAGCGGCTATGCCAAATACTGTTACCGTAAACTGCAGAAGGCTGCTCTGACAGGAGCTAAGAAGGTATGTCTGTTTCCTCTCCATTCCTCTAAACCACTCATACAAGCCTGCACTGTCTGTGTGTCATGCACTGTAGCACGTAATGTTTCTAGAGTGTGATCCAGACTCCACCTGTATCAGCGTCTTTATAAAACCAAACTGCTGGACCAGCAGAGGGCCCCTGCCTGGTGGGTTAGTTGTTTGGAGATGTCTCCGGGGATGTCTCCGGGGATGTCTCCAGAGATGTCTCCCGGGATGTTTCCAGGGATGTCTCCCGGGATGTCTCCCGGGATGTCTCCCGAGATGTTTCCAGGGATGTCTCCCGGGATGTCTCCAGGGATGTCTCCAGGGATGTCTCCCGCGACTCCTCCTTGCAGGTCGAGCCCGCAAGCTAATTGTGGTTGTTAGCCAGAGGGTCACCCTCTTTTAAAAAGGGGTTCTGTCTCTTTTCCCGAATGGGCTGGGGTTTTCTGCTCTCCCGTGCCCACTGGGCATAGATACAAATTGAGTACCAAGAAATAAAGGTCATCTTTGTGTCACGTGACAGGACACAGGTGCCGGGGTATAAACACCTTAAGTTACCAAGACCTGATGAGGACCAGATTGAAACGCACACGTAAGACCGTAACCGACAAGATCCACCAGGATATGAGGGACGGAAATACTCTTTACCGTCTTGGCCTTTTGTCTCGGTTAGTCTCCTCTCCTGGTCGGTCTGTACCTGGCAGTACTGGATCAGGGTGGGAGGAGGGGGTGGTTACCAGTGGGCGGGGCAGTCTGCGGTTCCTCCCAGTCTTTAGCTGTGGGGCTGTTATTTAGCTAGTTGTTAATTAGCCAAGAGCGGAGTGAGCGTTAGCATGGAGTGGCCTGTGCGCTAACTAGCTATCATCCCCAGGCAACCACACACCACTTAATTACCCCCCCTCCTCACACGCCACACGCCGACACCCTCTGATTAAGATTCCCACACCCGGGAGCCAGGAATACGGGCCTCCAAGCCGTGCCACAGTGCACACACTCATATTCAGTGGTCACTGCATTAAGACCCTCATGGAAATGAATCATTAGAGGACTGAGAGGATAAGCTAAACTCCAGGTCAGCTAATTATTCATCTCTCACACAAACGCGCACGCTAATTATTCACCCTGTGTTTTCATTTTGTTTTCTGTTTGCGGTACCGACAACTTCCTGTGTTTCTATTAGTCTATCATTTGGGCCATCGCCCTCAGGCTGTGTGTCTGTGTGCCGTGTCTGTGTGTGTGTGTCTGTGTGTGTGTCTGTGTGTGTGTCTGTGTGCCGTGTGGGTGTGTGTGTCTTAATTGGGTTTCAGCGATCGGTGCTCGTAATGTCGTCTATTATTGATGTGATGTCTGGAGCGGGACTCCTGCTGAGATGACACGGAAACACACACACGCACGCACGCCCACCGGCACACACACACACACTGGCCCACACACAATCCCACCGGCACACACCCACACCCATCGACACACACCCACACCCAATGGCACACTCACACACCCACTGACACACACCCACCGACGCACACACACACCCGCAACCACACACACACACCGGCACACACACTCACCCACCGGCGCACACACACACACACCGGCCCACACACAATCCCACCGGCACACACCCACACCCATCGACACACACCCACACCCAATGGCACACTCACACACCCACTGACACACACCCACCGACGCACACACACACCCGCAACCACACACACCCACTGACACACACACACACTCACCCACTGGCACACACACACACCCACTGGAACACACACACCGGCACACACACACACCCACTGACACCCTCACACCCCCACTGACATACACCCACTGGCACACACACACCCACTGGAACACAAACACACACCCACTGGAACACACACACACACACTGGAACACACACACACCCCCACTGGAACACATGCGTTCATAGTGATTCTTTAATCAGTCCACCAGTTAAAGGGTTCTGTCACACCGAGGCATCACTCATTCAGTATTTTCATACCTAATTACATGATTCCTCAGTCCACCTGTGTTCAGGAGGTGTGAGGGAGTGTGTGTGTGTGCGGAGTGGGTGTTGAGGAGAGTTGGTGAGTGGATGTTGCTGGGTGTCATGGAAACAGCCTCCGGGGGGACATTTCATTCCCATTCATCTATCCTTTTTCTGACCTAAAAACAGTATCTATCTAACTGACCAGTCCCAGTCAATACCTGCTCCGCTTGCTGTTTCAGAACGCCATTAATCATTACGGACAACTATAACCTCTCCATTTGAAGGCCTTAATAACCTTCATGTCCTATTTGTAGACTGTCTATTATCAACCAGACCACCAGCTTACATCTAGCTACACTTGTCCTAATGGAAAGCATGATGGTGTATTCATGTGATAAAATTGGGTTATTGCAGATAGAAATTGAAAGAATACAGGTTAGACAATATCCTCTTCCATCTGACAGACTGGCATTCCTGTTGTTCCTATTTCTGTTGGAACATTCTGGAACGCTATAACCTCCTAAACAGCGTGACCACTTAGGAATATTAATGGAAGTGTGCGGTTCCCACTCCAGCCACAGGAGGGAGCCAGGGATGTGGGTTTGCCCCTACTAAGGCAGGGACAGAAGCAAAATGCATGAGAGAGAGAGATGGGCAGGAAGGGAAACAGAGGAAGAGGGCAAGGGAATACATTGAGTGGTATGTTGGGGTTTGTGCGCGTGTTTGTGTGTGTTTGTTTCTATATGTTTGTTTCTGGGTGTGCGTTTGTTGGTCTTGGTTTGTGTGTGTGGGCTTGGTTGTGTGTGTGTTTGTTTTTATTTTAGTGTGTTTGTGTGTGCCTGCTCTGGCAGAGTATGTGCTCCTGTCACCCATGGCGATGCCAGCCTTTTCTATCAGTCACTGATGGTTGGCAGAGTGTGTGTGTGTGTGTGAGCTGTGTAGCGTCTGCCAGCATCTCTGCAGGATGTTAATAGAGACAGTTTGTCACTTAGTGGCCAGACACACACCTAGTCCATGTTCTGAGGTCCAGGGATCCACGGATTTAAAACAAGATGTCTCCCTCTCCTTTTTCCTGTCTCCCCCTGTCTCCTTTTTCCTGTCTCCTTTTTCCTGTCTCCCCCTGTCTCCTTTTCCCTGTCTCCCCCTGTCTCCTTTTCCCCGTCTCCCCTTGTCTCCTTTTCCCTGTCTCCCCCTGTCTCCTTTTCCCTGTCTCCCCCTGTCTCCTTTTCCCTGTCTCCCCCTGTCTCCTTTTCCCTGTCTCCCCGTCTCCTTTTCCCTGTCTCCCCCTGTCTCCTTTTCCCTGTCTCCCCCTGTTTCCCTCTCCTTTTCCCTGTCTCCCTCTCCTTTTCCCTGTCTCTCCCTCTTTCCAGTATCTTTTTAACCACAGTATACCTGTATCATTTTAGTCTTTGGACAGTTCCCCGGAGGACACTGAGTGTCATCTCATAGACATTGACAGTGGTTGATTAACACAAGGCCACATGTTCAATTGGAATGTTGCTAGTAAGTCTTCTTCTTCTAAACAGAATGTGACTCAATTTAAAAGGAGGCTCAGTGTTGACTCCCTGCATAGATCGTTGTAGGTTACAGAGACCAACCAACCTGTCTTCACATCCAGAGGTAGGGTGTAGTGCTAGCGTAAACCTAACAACCAGTGTCCGATCCAGGGGTTGCAGAAGCCATGCATGGAGGAGATCAAACACGCCAGGAATGCCATATTCAGTCCCTCCATGTTTGGCTCCTCCCTGGAGGAAGTGATGTCACTGCAGAAGGAGCGCTACCCCGATAGCCAGCTGCCCTGGGTCCAGACCCGCCTCTCAGAGGAGGTCCTGGGACTCAACGGGGACCAGACGGAGGGCATCTTCAGGTACACTGGGAGGGGGAGGGTATTCTGTAATGAAGAGGTATAAATTCTATGATAAATGCATATGTGAGGATGGGTTTCATGTCTTGACCCCTGACCTTAAAGGGTTCCAGGTGACATTGATGAGGTCAATGCCCTCAAGCTGCAGGTGGACCAATGGAAGATCCCCACAGGTCTGGAGGACCCACACATCCCAGGTAACACACAGTACACACACAGACATCTCTGCACACATACAATGTTCATACCATAGGCAGAAATCAGAGGGGGACGAAGGGGGCCCCCAAAATCTCTGTATACAGATTATGTCATTTCAATAATATTAATAATACCCCCTGAAAGCACTTGTGAAGATTATACACACTTGAAAACGTGTTTTTAAGTTTCAATAGATTGCGCCCCCCCCCACACCATATACATCACAATGGTTTGATCTATACACACGGAAATCTATACCAACAGTTATCTATTCACACATATATCTATACACAGACATCTATACACACAGAGACCTTCTATACACCCACAGGGATCTATGCACAAAGGGAAATCTATACACCCACTGACACTATCCTCTCATGAAGTCACCCTCCCTCTCTGCCCACCCACAGCTTTCAGCAGGGCATCTGCGTGGATCTAAGTTCAGGTATTAATCGGCCCAACACCAAAGCATGCTGGAAGCCTTGTGTCTGCTGCCAATCTATAGCAGTTTTTACAAAAACGCATTGAAGCCAGAAGCTACGCATACAGAGGTGCCTGGCACAGAGCCAGGGAATGATTCACTGGGTCATTTGCCAACTTGAATTGCAGAGACGCTTGGATGAAACACACTCACACACAGACAGAGTCAGAGATGAACCATGGACAGAGTCAGAGGTCAGAGATATATCCCATAGACAGAGTCAGAGGTCAGAGATATATCCCATAGACAGAGTCA
>JACXGK010015866.1:0-10036 GCA_016801125.1 Novumbra hubbsi | reverse complement strand
CCCCTGGGTGGGAAAGCTACATGCTCTAGCTCTACCACGATCCCCCTGGGTGGGAAAGCTACATGCTCTAGCTCTACCACGATCCCCCTGGGTGGGAAAGCTACATGCTCTAGCTCTACCACGATCCCCCTGGGTGGGAAAGCTACATGCTCTAGCTCTACCACGATCCCCCTGGGTGGGAAAGCTACATGCTCTAGCTGGATAACAATCCCCCTGAGTGAACAAACCAGATGTTGTTTGTTCTTGTCTAGACAGACATTCCTGATGACCTCTGCCTCCTCTGGCAGGTACTCAGGGCGTGGAGGGAGAGGACAGAACCTCCTCATGACCTCCTCATCCTCTGGCAGGTCCTCAGGAAGCGAAGGGAGAAGAAGATCATATTCTGTCTGGGCCACAGAGTCGTGGGCTAATAGGAGGGCCTGAGGGAAGACAGACAGCTATTAGAAGAGAGTCTATGTACCCATGTCTGAGACGGTTCTTAAAGAGAGTCTATGTACCCATGTCTGAGACGGTTCTTAAAGAGAGTCTATTTACCCATGTCTGAGACGGTTCTTAAAGAGAGTCTATGTACCCATGTCTGAGAAGGTTCTTAAAGAGAGTCTATGTACCTATGTCTGAGACGGTTCTTTAAGAGAGTCTATGTAGCTATGTCTGAGACGGTTCTAAAAGAGAGTCTATGTACCTATGTCTGAGACGGTTCTTAAAGAGAGTCCTTGTACCTATGTCTGAGACGGTTCTTAAAGAGAGTCCTTGTACCTATGTCTGAGACGGTTCTTAGCCCTCAAAGCCCTCTGGGTCATTTGGGAACCCAAAATCCGCCTGTCAGAACCTTGACCTTTTGACTTCTCAGGAGGTTATCCTTTGTTTTATAATGATGTCCATTACATTTTGGACTCTGAAACCCCATAACTGAAAGAAGGATGAATAGTTAACATTGTTTGAGAAGACTTAATGAGTTTATTAGTAACAATATGTGAAGAGAATACAAAAAACGTATGTTGACATGTAGTTGCTTTTATTGAGAAGGCCAAAGTATTCTCCAATAGGTAAGGCCGATTTTGTCACATATGGACATCACCAGGGGTTCAAAACCACACAAAAAAATTATTTTTGGAACATGTAACATAATATACAAGTATTCTGCATTATTGCTTCCGAAAATTGTACAATATCAACCAAAATTGACAATTTAGGATCCCTGTATCAGTGTGATGGATAATTTAATCCAAAAATCAAAACAGATTCAAATTCAGATCAGATCATATTAACCCCTGAAAAAAGGAATCGTTTTTTCTTTGCCATCATGAAAAACAGTGTTAATGTGGTCGAGATTTGGAAGGTTTCTACTTTACAGAAATACACAAGCGACATGTCATTCTTTGCAGCTGGATGTCCCCTACATCATGGAAAAAACCTTGGGCTTCCATAATTAATAATTCCGGAGATATAAATAGAAATGTAACAGGTACGCTTTTCGACCCAGAATTGCCTCTAAGAGGTTTCAGTCCAGATATGGAAGGCTTTTACTTTGCAGAAATACATAAACGACATGTTATTCGTTGCATAAGATTCTCCCCTACAAGTTATAAAGAACCGTAGGCTTCTATCTTTAATATTTCCGGAGATATGAATCGAAATGCAACACGTGCGATTTCTTTTTTTTTTGTTTTTTTCGTGTTGTTGTAGTCGAGATTTGGAAGGCTTTCCCTTTACGAAAATAGACATTCTTTTTGGACAACTGTCCTCTACTACGGGAAAAAAACCGTAGGCTTCTATCTTTAGGCAATCCGGAGTTATGAATAGAAATGTATCGCCATGTTTTTTGACGCAGATTTGCGTCAATCGGGCTAGGAGGTTAAAGAGAGTCCATGTACCTATGTCTGAGACGGTTCTTAAAGACAGTTTATGTACTTATGTCTGAGACGGTTCTTAAAGACAGTTTATGTACCCATGTCTGAGACAGTTCTTAAAGAAAGTCTATGTAGCTATGTCTGAGACGGTCCTAAAAAAGAGACATGCATGTAAAAACTATACAATGCAAAAAGAAACCATATATAAACAACATCCAGAAACTTCAGTTCCTTCTATGGGTCCAAGCTAATTTTAGATGAATTTAGGCGGAAAACTGTCCTGTTTTCCGACGTAACAGAATGTTTAATTTTTTCCGGGAATCATGGACGTTGTGTCCTCCGGACTAAAAAGGAGAGGGACCATTCGGCTTGTTATAATGGGTGTATTAGTGCACATGGCATGGGTCACTTGTGGGATGGCACCATTAATGGGTGTATTAGTGCACATGGCATGGGTCACTTCTGGGAACAATAAATACAGGTTCTGGAGAACCAAAGCAGCATCTTTTACAGGGACGATCTTGCTTATTTCCGCAGGACAATCCTAACCACATTTGGCACATGTTTTAACAGCATGGCTCAGTATAAAAGGGCCGGCCTGCAGTCCAGACCTCACAGTGCTGTAACTGACCTGTAGGTGTGGGGACTTCAGGAGGCGGTGGAGCTCTCTGGCCTCTGGTGACGGCACAGGTGTGGCCCTGATGTCCAATAGGATCTGCAATGGAGACAGGTAACTGAAAATTAGCATTCATTTGCTATGTTCTGGGCAGAACAGAAAGCCCCACCCATAAAGTAACCATGGCCAATGGCCAAAGAGCTTCATCTGTTTTTAAGTGAGGGGGCTTTGTGCAGACCTCGCTGATAACACCCAAGGCCTGAGGCATGTGGGGAATGGAGTGGAGTCTTCTCCACTCCAAGAGGGACCCGTACACCTGAGGAAAAACAGAAGTATAAAAATACACAATAGTTTTTTCATTATAGAGACAAAACCGAGAAATGCACTGCGCATATACACTGCTTTAAAACATTAAGAGAACACTTAAATCACCCTCGGGACATGATGAACTAAATATATTTAAGGTAAAAATCTTTACTGTACATTGTGTAATTCGTTTAGAACAAAATAATGTAACAATGGCCATTGGGAACCAAAATCACCAACCGGAGGGTGTCTTGGGGAATCTACTGCCAGACCAGCGAGCTCCTTGACAGTCTGTGGCGTTACGAGGCAGGGTTGGATGCACGATACATAACATGCATTCTGAAATGGATTCAGGTCTTGGGAACGTGAGGGCCAGTCAATGGCATCAATGCCTTCATCATCCAAGAAGTGCTAAAACTCTGGCCACAAGAGGGCAGGCATTGTCCTGCACCAGGAGGAAACCAGGGCCCTCTGCCCCAGCGTAAGAACTGATGATGTGTCTGAGGATTTGATCCTGCTACTTAATAGGTGTCAGGGAACCGTTGGCTAGCATTTGGAGGTCTTTGCAACCCTCCAAGGACATGACTCCCTCCCAGACCATCACTGACCCACCACCAAACAGGTCATGATGGATGATGTTGCAGGCAGCATATTGTTCCCTTTACATGTTCCCTTAATTACTTTGAGCAGTGTAGATACTAGCAGCTGTGCAAATGCAGATGTCTAAGAGATGTTTCACATCAGTATCATGTTTTAGTTTCT
Organism: Novumbra hubbsi; assembly: GCA_016801125.1. Classification (NCBI taxonomy): domain Eukaryota; kingdom Metazoa; phylum Chordata; class Actinopteri; order Esociformes; family Umbridae; genus Novumbra; species Novumbra hubbsi. The sequence continues at coordinate 6,502 of JACXGK010015866.1, read as the reverse complement.
ATTGACTACATGTCTGTGTTGATCAGGTAATATTAACATGCATGACTAGAAATAAAAAAACTGACTTACAGCAAAAACTATACTGAACTAGAAATGACAGACCAAAGATTGTATATAAACAAAGATGACAAGAATTTTGACTAGTGCTAAATCAACACAAAAGATCAGAGACCTTTAGTAGAGACTGAAACCAGGGGGCAGTGAGGAGTTTGTGGAGATGATCAGCCCCTGTGATGTCCCGGTGGACCGCCAACCTCGCCTCCTCCGCTACCCCGGACAACAACTCCGTCAGACCTGGAGAGACAGATATATAGAGAGTAAATACAGATATATAGAGAGTAAATACAGATATATTTAGAGTAAATACAGATATATAGAGAGTAAATACAGATATATAGAGAGTAAATACAGATATATAGAGAGTAAATACAGATATATTGAGAGTAAATACAGATATATAGAGAGTAAATACAGATGTATATAGAGTAAATACTGATATTAAATAAAGTAAATACAGATATATAGAGAGTAAATACAGATATATAGAGAGTAAATACAGATATATAGAGAGTAAATACAGATATATTTAGAGTGAATACAGATATATAGAGAGTAAATACAGATATATAGAGAGTAAATACAGATATATAGAGAGTAAATACAGATATATTGAGAGTAAATACAGATATATAGAGAGTAAATACAGATGTATATAGAGTAAATACTGATATTAAATAAAGTAAATACAGATATATAGAGAGTAAATACAGATATATAGAGAGTACATGCAGATATATAGAAAGCACATACAGATACAGTGAAGGAAAAAATATTTGATCCCCTGCTTTTTGTACGTTTGCCCACTGACAAAGAAATGATCAGTCTATAGTTTCGATGGTAGGTCTATTTGAACAGTAAGAGCCAAAATAACAACCAAAAAACACATTTTAAATAAGTTAGATATTGATTAGCATTTTACTCAGACAGACAAAGACAATGTATTGCAGTATTATGGAGCCAAATTGAGCACAAATGTATTGAACATTAGAAAATAAAAAATGTAACTAAAACTAAAAAAAATGAAAGCAAACATTTAAAACAAACTGTATATATACTGTATATTTTATTTTATAATTTACTGTATACAGTATATTGCATATTCTGGGTGTATATTGTATTAGTGTCACGTAATAAAATGTAAAATTGAGTAATCCCTTTTAGTGTAAATCAGATGTTTATAGTATTGTCAAACTGCTATGTTGTTGGAACTGCAACCATGACAATAAAGTAAAGTAAAAAAGTAAAGATGGCTCGAACGAAGGTGGGAAGAACTTGCAATGTGAATTATGTTTGAAGGAAGAAATGTTAAGATTGAACGCGAGTTAAGCATACACTTTTACCACGTTTGAATATATATAACGTTATTATTTTTTTAACGTTAAATACATTAGAGGTTGATTTGGCACCATACAGTATTATCATGTATCTAAATATATATAATTATAATATATGATTTTGTTTAGACTATACTTGAATGAACAAAATTAAGTTAAGTATTCATACTGTCAACAAAACTGTAGAAAATAAAGAAAGTGCTTGCAAGATTAGGAACAAGTTTACAATAAGTGTTAGTCAAAGGGTTAGGTTTGGGGTTAAGTTAAGTGTTAGTAGATCATTCATTTAAAGTTAATGCTTGCTGAGGTTAAGTTAGGTTTACAATAAATGTTATTGAAAGGTTTAGAAAAAGTGCTAAGGTAAGAGATAGGATGGGGTTTAAGGTTATTATTGTTACTGGATATTTAACTGAAAAGTTATTTCATAGTCAGAACAGTATCTAAAGTAAATATATATTATAAGTAATATTATAGTAAAGTAATATATACTCTGTATAATGTACCTGTTGTCTCACCGTTCTCAGGAGCACATGATCCGTGTCCGTCAGTGTCTGCCTTTATATCGGGTAGCATGTTGAACACGAAGACAGACACCTGTCCCATATCACATGACAGACAGTCAGGGGTTAGTACACATAACCTCTGTCCAAGATCAACGGACAGACAGTTGGGGGTTAGTACACATAACCTCTGTCCCAGATGACCAGACAGACAATCAGGGGTTAGTACACATGACATCTGTCACATACCACATGACAGAGAGTCAGGGGTTATTACACATGACATCTGTCCCAGATGACCGAACAGACAATCAGGAGTTAGGACACATAACCTCTGTCCCTGATGACCGGACAGACAATCAGGGGTTAGTACACATGACATCTGTCACATACCACATGACAGACAGTCAGGGGTTATTACACATGACATCTGTCCCAGATGACCGAACAGACAATCAGGAGTTAGGACACATAACCTCTGTCCCAGATGACCGGACAGACAATCAGGGGTTAGTACACATGACATCTGTCACATACCACATGACAGACAGTCAGGGGTTATTACACATGACATCTGTCCCAGATGACCGAACAGACAATCAGGAGTTAGGACACATAACCTCTGTCCCAGATGACCGGACAGACGATCAGGAGTTAGTATCAATCAATCAATCAAGTTTATTTATATAGCACAATTCATACATAGATGCAATTCAAGACATTAAATTCAAGACATTAAAAAACATTAAAAGAGAAATACAATTTTATAACTGACAGTCTATCTACAACTTGTCCTCTATTTGCCCGTCTACACATTCATTCATTAACCATCCAATGCAACTCAGGTCTCGTTATACAAACAGCCTGATATTTTATCCGTGGATCATTCACACGATGCAGCGCGCCCACTTACATCCCAGTGTATTCACAATAATACACTCATACACTCATTGCATTGCAATCTTACTTACATTCACACTTTGTACAAGTACACGCATTACAAACGACTCCACAATTCAACCTCTTTGCTCATAGGCACGTGAGTGTTTTTAACCCAGACTTGAAAATTGATAGGTTTGGGGCATGTCTAAGATCTTCTGATAGCTTGTTCCAGTTGTGTGCCGCATAGCAACTAAATGTCGCTTTGCCATGTTTAGTTTGGACTCAGGGCTCTACTAGCTGGCCTGAATTCATAGATCTTAGAGGCCTGCTTGGTTGATATTCTTCAAACATATCAGATAAGTATTCCGGCCCTAAACCATTCAGTGGTTTGTAGACTAAAAGCATCACCTTAAAATCTATTCTATAACTGACTGGAAGCCAATGCAATGATTTAAGAATCGGAGTAATGTGTTCTGTTCTCTTGGTCCCGGTTTGCATTCTTGCTGCAGCATTTTGAATGAGCTGCAGCTTTTTTATAGTATTTTTGGGAAGTCCAGTTAAAAGCCCATTATAGTAGTCAACTCTACTAGAGATAAAAGCATGGATAAGCTTTTCTTGGTCTTTGCGAGACACCATGCCCTTGATTCTAGCTATATTTTTAAGTTGATAGAATGCTGTTTTGGTGACCGTTTTGATTTGACTGGAGAACGTAAGGTCAGAGTCTATTAGAACACCAAGTTTACGCACTTGGTCTCTGGTCTTTAGGGCCAGAGAATCAAGCTCTTTAGTAATACTTGTTCTGTAGTTTGTGTTGCCAAATACAATAATCTCAGTTTTATTTTGGTTTAATTGTAGAAAATGTTGGTTCATCCAGGTATTTACTTGTTCTATGCAGTGACACAATGCGTCTATTGAGCTATAGTACGATGGTTCGAGAGCCATATATATTTGAGTATCATCTGCCTAGCTATGGTAGTTGATGTTGTTGTTCTGTAGAATTTGGCCCAGAGGACGCATATAGAGATTGAACAGAAGCGGTCCAAGAACTGAACCCTGGGGAATTCCGCATGTCATAGCCACCCTATCAGATTCGTGATTGCCAATAGTGACAAAGTAACTTCGACCATCCAAATAAGACCTAAACCAATTGAGGACTGTCGCGGACAGTCCTACCCAATTTTCCAGCCTGTCGACAAGAGTTCTACAGTATCAAATGCAGCACTGAGATCTAATAGAACAAGGACTGTTATTTTATCTGAATCAGTATTCAGCCGTATATCATTCAGAACTTTAATCAGAGCCGTTTCAGTACTGTGGTGAGGTCAGAAGCCTGACTGAAATTTGTCAAGGAGACCATTTGAGTTCACAAAGTTGCTGAGTTGATTGAAGACAACCTTCTCAATGATATTGGCTATGAAAGGGAGATTTGAAATAGGTCTATAGTTGTTTAATTTAGATGCATCCAGTTTTCTCTTTTTTAGTAGAGGTTTGATGGCAGCTGTTTTTAGGGATTTTGGAAAAATTCCTGATTTCAAGGAGCTATTAACTATTTGCTGTAGGTCCATTATTATAGAGTTTGGTTTTAATTGTTTTAAAAGTCAGATGGCAGGGTGTCGAGACAACATGTGGACGCTTTAAGATGATGAACTGTTTCCTCTAGGGATTTTTGATCAATTGTATTAAAAACCAACATAATAACTGAATTATGTCCTGGTGGTTTTAGTGATGGCACAGCGTAATTTTTTGACTGTGTTGTAGTGATGCTCAGTCTAATACTTTAGATTTTTTCACCAAAGTAACATGCACATTCATTACATTTAACTGTAGACACATGTTCTGTCTGACTTAGGGGGTTTGTAAGCTTGTCAACCATAGCAAATAGCGTGCGGGTATTTTTGATATTGTTGTTTATCTTTCCCAATAAATGTTGCTGCCTAGCCTTGCGTAACTCATAATTGAAGCTACAAAGGCTTTGTTTATGGATGTCATAATCGATTTGAAGTTTAGTTTTTCTGCACTTACGTTCTGTTTTCCTACATTCTCTTTTCAGGGCAGTTATCGCTACCTTGTTTCTCCAAGGTGCTTTCTGTTTGCTCTGAGTTTTCTTTACCTTTATCGGTGCAGCATGATCCATGACATTCAATATTTTGGCATTAAAGTCATCCAGGAGTTCATCAACTGACTCTGCACTTATTGTTGGCAAGATAGCTATGGTCTCCATAAACTGAGCATTGGTGCTCTCATTAATGTACCTTTTCCTAACAGAAACTGAGTTTACTTGAACTTCCGGGGTGATTAGTGCTTCAAAAAACACACAGAAATGATCAGACGGTGCCATGTCTTTAACCATGACAGAGGAAATTTCAAGCCCTTTAAAGATAACCAGGTCAAGAATGTGGCCACGAGTGTGTGTACGTTCTTTCACATGTGGAGTGAGATCAAAGGTGTCAAGTAGTGCAGAAAGATCTTTGGCATGTTTGTCGGTACCATTATCTAGGTGGATGTTAAAATCCCCGGTTATAATAAACAAGTTATAATCAACGGATATGACAGAAAGTAGTTCAGCAAAATCATGCATGAATTTTGCAGAGTATCGTGGAGGTCCGTAAATGGTTAAAAACAAGATTTTAGGAGCACCCTGCAGTGTAAAACAGAGGTATTCAAAAGATATAAAATGACCAAGCGGGCTATCTTTGCATTGGAATGCATCTTTGAATAGGGCAGCCACTCCGCCTCCTTTCCTACCATTTGGACATGTATTCATATAGCCATATTCTTCAGGGGCGGTCTCATTGAGAACAGTAGCACTACAGTCTTCAGTTAGCCACGTTTCAGTGAGAAACATGAAATCCAGCTTGTAGGAACTTATAATGTCATTTACCAAGAATGATTTGTTTGCGAGGGATCTGATATTAAGTGTAGTGGAGATGGAGTGGATGGTGGAGGGAGTGATGAAGGTAGTGGAGCTGGAGAGGATGAGAGTGGTGGAGTACACATAACATCTGTCCCAGATCAACAAACAGACAATCAGGGGTTAGTACACATGACATCTGTCCCAGATGACCGGACAGACGATCAGGGGTTAGTACACATAACATTCACCCCAGATCAACGGACTGACAATCAGGGGTTAGTACACAACATCTGTCCCAGATGACCGGACAGACAGTCAGGGGTTATTACACATAACATCTGTCCCAGGTCAACAGACAGACAGTCAGGGGTTATTACACATAACATCTGTCCCAGGTCAACAGACAGACAATCAGGGGTTAGTACACATGACATCTGTCCCAGATGACCGGACAGACAATCAGGGGTTAGTACACATAACAACTGTCCCAGATGACCGGACAGTCAGGGGTTATTACACATAACATTCACCCCAGATCAACGGACTGACAATCAGGGGTTAGTACACATACCAACTGTCCCAGATGACCGGACAGTCAGGGGTTATTACACATAACATTCACCCCAGATCAACGGACAGACAATCAAGGGTTAGTACACATAACATCTGTCCCAGATCAACGAACAGTCAGGGGTTATTACACATAACATCTGTCCCAGATCAACGAACAGTCGGGGGTTAGTACACAACATCTGTCCCAGATGACCGGACAGACAGTCAGGGGTTATTACACATAACATCTGTCCCAGGTCAACAGACAGACAGTCAGGGGTTATTACACATAACATCTGTCCCAGGTCAACAGACAGACA
>JACXGK010015853.1:0-10215 GCA_016801125.1 Novumbra hubbsi | reverse complement strand
CGTTTTGATGGGGAATCAATTATACTCTGCCAAGAGTAGAGCATTACCACGTTTTGATGGGGAATCAATTATACTCTGCCAAGAGTAGAGCATTACCACGTTTTGATGGGAAAACAATTACACTCTGCCAAGAGTAGAGCATTACCACGTTTTGATGGGGAATCAATTATACTCTATCAAGAGTAGAGCATTACCACATTTTGATGGGGAAACAATTGCACTCTGCCAAGAGTAGAGCATTACCACGTTTTGATGGGGAATAAATTATACTCTGCCAAGTGTAGAGCATTACCACGTTTTGATGGGGAATCAATTATACTCTGCCAAGAGTAGAGCATTACCACGTTTTGATGTGGAATCAATTGTACTCTGCCAAGAGTAGAGCATTACCACGTTTTGATGTGGAATTAATTGTACTCTGCCAAGAGTAGAGCATTACCACGTTTTGCCTGCGAGTCCTTATTCTGAAATTGAACACTGACAAGCGCAGGTACAGCACATTTTAATTTAATATTTGAGTCAAGATACAGGCCTATTTTGTTAGTCAGGTGAATTTGACAAGTCAGCATCACACATAGCTAAACGTTCCTTACTTGAGCATGAAATGCTTTTAAAAGAAACAAACATAAACATGACCTCACAACATACTAACAGTGAAAAGCCTTCTTAATGAAGACAGCTCCCTTCCTGTGCTTATAATTGAATATGATTAGATGCTCCAGGCTTGGTCCAAAATACTAGGAACATTAGGAAACTAAGTAGAAACATTTTAAAAAGGTAGATGCACTTGGTTATTAAGGTGCCTTACATAATAATATTAATGTGAAAATCATGGAAATAACATAGTTTAAACTTGATATATTCAACCATGATCATGTACTTGTATATATTGCCAAAATTCTTGTGCATTGAATTAGTTAAATAGCATAATTGTATTGATTACAGAGATTGTTTGAGGGCTTTATGCTGGTGTATTCAGCATTATAAACAGCCAGGTTCAAATCCTAAATGCTGACTGGTTGAAAGCTGAGGAATATGAGACCATATGCCACATGTATTACACCTCTTCTCCTTTCACTGCTCATATTGCATTGGAAACCCATTTATAACAGCAAAAAGGTATATTCAAAGTTTGTGGTATATTTACATCCCTGCTTCTCATCGATTTACCACCAAGGGGAACAATGTTGTTCTGTCCTGAAGCAAGACGGCTAACACTAACTGCTGTGAACATTTATTGGTTCTTAATTAACTTGCCAGGTTAAATAACGACAAGAATACAAAATATTGCCAATATACTACTGCGAAGTGCTGTGTCACGGCATTCTGTCATACATGGTTTCTAAGAACCGCTCTTAGCTGTGGTATATGGGCCATAGACCTCTACCCCTTGTGCCTTATTGGATGGTTATAGCATCATGGGAAAGCTTCTGATAAAAGACAGAAATATCAGTCCACAGTCACAATCACATTTATTTGAGCAGTTGTCACACAGCGATTGTACCCAGCCTAAAACCCCAAGAGCAAGTATTATGATGTTAATAAAACTAGCTGCTAGGTAAAGGTTGGAACTTAATAAGAAACCTATAGAGTAGCTGGCCCCTGAGGGGTGGAAGCAAATCAGAAACAAATAATTGTTTCATATTCCAGTGGATGTAACCCCCTCATATTCCAGTGGATGTAACCCCTCATATACCAATGGATGTAACCCCCTCATATTCCAGTGGATGTAACCCCTCATGTTCCAGTGGATGTAACCCCCTCATATTCCAGTGGATGTAACCACTCATATTCCAGTGGATGTAACCCCCTCATATTCCAGTGGATGTAACCCCCTCATATTCCAGAGGATGTAACCCCCTCATATTCCAGCGGGTGTAACCCCCTCATATTCCAGTGGATGTAACCCCCTCATATTCCAATGGATGTAACGCCTCATGTTCCAATGGATGTAACCCCTCATGTTCTAGTGGATGTAACCCCCTCATATTTCAGTGGATGTAACCACTCATATTCCAGTGGATAACACCCCCTCATATTCCAGCGGGTGTAACCCCCTCATATTCCAGTAGATGTAACCCCCTCATATTCCAGTGGATGTAACCCCCTCATATTCCAGAGGATGTAACCCCCTCATATTCCAGCGGGTGTAACCCCCTCATATTCCAGTGGATGTAACCCCCTCATATTCCAATGGATGTAACCACTCATATTCCAATTGATGTAACCCCTCATGTTCTAGTGGATGTAACCCCCTCATATTTCAGTGGATGTAACCACTCATATTCCAGTGGATGTAACCCCCTCATATTCCAGCGGGTGTAACCCCCTCATATTCCAGTAGATGTAACCCCCTCATATTCCAGCGGGTGTAACCCCCTCATATTCCAGTGGATGTAACCCCCTCATATTCCAATGGATGTAACCCCTCATTTTCCATTGGATGTAACCACTCATATTCCAGTGGATGTAACCCCCTCATATTCCAATGGATGTAACCCCTCATATTCCAGTGGATGTAACCCCCTCATATTCCAGTGGATGTAACCCCCTCATATTCCAGCGGGTGTAACCCCCTCATATTCCAGTGGATGTAACCCCCTCATATTCCAATGGATGTAACCCCTCATGTTCCAGTGGATGTAACTACTCATATTCCAATGGATGTAACCCCTCATGTTCTAGTGGATGTAACCCCCTCATATTCTAGTGGATGTAACCACTCATATTCCAGTGGATGTAACCCCCTCATATTCCAGTGGATGTAACCCCCTCATATTCCAGCGGGAGTAACCCCCTCATATTCCAGTAGATGTAACCCTCTCATATTCCAATGGATGTAACCCCCTCATATTCCAGTGGATGTAACCCCCTCATATTCCAGTGGATGTAACCCCCTCATATTCCAGTGGATGTAACCCCCTCATATTCCAGCGGATGAAACACAGTACATTGCAATGTCTGCATACCTGGAAATCTGCAGAGGATCAAGTAAATAAACCAGGTGTCAGTAAATGAAAACCGGAGAGTAGAGAATAACATTACTACAGGGAGTGAGGAGGCCCACCGCCACGTATATTCATAATCTCTCCAAAAGGTCATAAGGGAAACGTGATGGCATTGTTTCCGAATGGCCTGGACACTGATATAGATAACACGGAGGACGGGGAAAACCCACTCACTGTGACTTCGGAATGGAATTACTGCCATCGACTAGCAGACTGCCAAGCACAGACAGTAATTAAATGCCAGCCCGGCCATCCACGCTCCCTGAAACACAAACAGGACTAGCAGGGAGCCCAGGAAGATAAGAGACTTTTTGGTGTATTACTGGAGAGATGGATTTTTAAACATCTGGACAGCAAATTTAGGATTAACATAATCGCAGTGGCCTGTTTATTAGGTACATCTTTCTACTGCATAGTAAGACACATGATCGGAGTACAGAACATTCCAAACTCTACGGGTGCTATGGTGAACTGTGTGGCTGGCAGTTGTTGCAGACTGTATGGCAAGCCGTTTGCCCAGTTAAAAGCCTTTTCCATCTCATCCCAAAGATGTTCAATTGGGTTTACGGTCTGGGGACAGCACTATTCAAGTTACCAAAACTGTCATTCATCAGACCAGGCAAGGTTTTTCCACTGCTAAACTGCCCAGTGCAGCTGCTTCTTGTTTTCAGGTGAGAGGTGGGACCTAGTGTGGGAGTTGTGGAGCGTACATCCACAGCACAACTGCTTATGAAATCAAAGTGTATTTTTGCATGCTTCATTAACTACAGGTGTCGACGAACAACATGCGTTCTGATGGTTCCAAACTTCACAACATAACATTTACTTATGTTGAGGGAAAGCTTGCATTCCTCACACCAGGTTCCTGACATGTCCTCATAGGCTGTCCCATCACCATCATCAGCAAACTTGGAGTCGGGTTGCCACGACTGTTGACTGGAGACCTTCCTCAGAGCTAAACGAGTCATAATGAAGAACTGGTATCCATGGCATACATAATATCATGCAGAAACGACTCTGTGCCATGTTTCCCCTGAGCATTTTGCCTGTAGTACAACGTCACCGCTTGATGTCTCCTCCACCAAAGGAAGCACACTACTGAAACACTTTAAGTGGCATTTTGTTGAAGAAAAAACTGCTTTGCATATTACATTTATAGGGGAAATCCAACAACAGAAACACAAATCACTCCAGATCACGTCACGAGTAGACGTCTGATTTGTCTAGAACATCGGTCTATATTGTCTTGACAAAGCAATTAATTTGTTAAACTTCTCTAAACCATCAGATTTAAATACTTTCTTACTCAATGAGGCACAGCCTTCTGTGAGTAGTCCTACTGTACCTGCCTACAGACTAGTTTGCACATTGTCATAACAATGTAAAAACAGCGTTGATCTCTTAACCAAGTTGAACACAGATTGTTTTTAACTCTTAGATTGAATGTACAGTTTAATTCAGATTGTAATACTTTATAACTTGGTTACATTACATGATTTTTACTTTATGCCATGTAGATAATTTTTATTCACTGCATTATAGATTCATCCTGCAGCCAGCCACTCTGAAGAAAGTTTAGCACTGAGGGATCTATTGTTGACTTCAGTCAATCATATTTGCATGATGTAAGCTGTTATTTTTTATTTTGTACTTGGTCTGATGCACTGTATAAAATATAGTCTGTTTTCTACAGATATATACTAATGTATGTATGTCTAGCACTTTTCTGTTTTCCCCAATCTATAAGAAGACATGCTAAAAGGGTGAAGTCACAGCCAAAGTGTCTCTTTCCACAACATCAGTGATGTCTTTCCAAAGCTAGTCCAGACAACTCTATATATTCCACAGCCGGTCCAGACAACTCCATACATTCTACAGATATTTCTATCCCTCAACTGTATTGGATAAGGGAGCTGGTAAATGATCTAGCACCCTGCGTCTTTGACTGAAGAGTTGGGCATTAGTCTTCCCATTAAGAAAGTGGTTCCTAAAGCCTAATCGATTACCATCAAAAGGTCACTCAAGCCTCCTGCAAAGCTTTATTCATTGTCTCTGAATGTCTCCCATCCTCACTGCCATCTCTAGTCTGCATTCATGAAGGGACCACTGGTCTCAATCTGGAGAATGCGTTTATGCAGGATAGAGCACAAAGATTTCAAACTCTACTTCAGTGGGTTGAAAAGACTACTGGGTGTTTTTAGCTAAGTTGTAGTTAACTGAGGTGATGAAGCCCTTGAGACTCAGCCTGTCCGAAGTCCTAAGTGAAAGCGAAATCAAGTAAATAGTCTATTTAGATTGTATGCGTATCCGCATGACAGTAAAGATGAATGGCAGCCAAATACAGAAATGCTTTTTGTAACCATAGAAACACTGTATAATACATAGAATTGTTTACTATACCTAAAAAAGGTTGATGAACCAATCTGATTCTTAAACATTAAAGGTTTCTGCCTGTTCTGACTTGAACGGGAAATGCCATATAGGGATTATATGACTATCTTTTATATGGTTAGTTGTGGCTGTCAGTTTGTATTCCCGAATTTCTAAATACAAAACCACTAAAAACATTGGCTACAATTTGGAAAGCATGCCTACCGTTGATAAAAGAAGACTAACCTTTCCCCAGAAACAAAGAATGTTTCTCAAGAACTCACAGCGAGAAAACATTTCTAAGCATCATACCTTTGCCACAACTGGTAAATAGCGACTAACGGCTCGGGCACATATTGCCTTTTGGTTTACGCTCAGACCCAATAGCATTTAGCACCTTGTTCAGACTAGCAATTGTGATGTTAACACTGACCACTTGTCAACAGGGAACGGCGTGTAGTTGACAAGTAATGGGCAAGAAATAGCTACTCGTTCTCCCTCTTTTTGACTTGTATTAGCGATTTCTTCTCCTGTTTTCTGATTGGCTCAGAGCTGACATCTTGCGACTAGCAATTCAAAAGGACAAAACGCTGAGAGTTAGATGATAGCCGTGATAGCCGTGGGTGATCAACAAAACACAGCCTAAGGCTAGTTAGCAATCTCTGGTTAGATGAGCTCCAAGTGGTAGCAAGGTCTACAACGCAAACGTGTGTCTACTGTAGATCATCACTTCTATTGTTTCATATTCTGTTGTAACCGTTAATATTCAGTTTACTGACCTGATTGAGTTTTCATTCAATGTCGTGGTATTCAAGGATTGTACTAATACCTTCTGTAATATAAATTATTTGAAAATGCCACGACAAAAACTACGTATGGAAATCCCAAAAGGTTCCCGGCTCTGTTGTAATCTTTGACTGAAAAGTTTTTGATAACATTATCATAAGGTTATTGGCGCCATTATAAAGGTGATTGCTCTTGAACAGTGGGTTTTACTAAAATGATTTCCTAATCCTGCCCTGTATAGGTGGATGATTGCACAGGCTAAGCCCTCACAGCCTCCATGCACACACACACCTAGTCAAAACTTTGCCCTGCAGTACATATATCAGCAGCCATCTGGGGTCCACGGGACCCATGAGTTAACGAACTGTGCATTCCTTAAAGGTCAGACGCGGCACTGCAACAATAGGAATGCTAGTCATCCACTAAGTTTGTTTAAGGATCATCTCACAAGAACTAAATAACACACACCAGCCACATCATTATACTGCATCTTCTCAGATTAATATTTATAACGCAGAACAACTCAAAAACAAGCAGAATAGCAGGAAGGTTATCAAGCATGTCAGTGTTCATCATCGTTTATATCAGACCATCTATTGTTTTCTTACTAACAACATTTTGGCAAAGAGTTAGTGATAATCCTCAGGCAAAAGGAGTCACGAATGTTATAGAAATTTGCTAGTCTTAGTCTCAACAGCCACGTTGTTCATCCCAGCTGAACACTGCCAAAACAGGCTAGTCACTGGTACAGACAGGCAATGATAACCCTTGTAATTGCAAAAGCAAAACAACATCCTTAAGCTCATCCCCGGCTAGAACACCTAACATTTGAAGTAGTAAGGGACTGTATCATTCTATTAGTGTAAAGGGTCTGTTGACGTCTGAATTTAGCAAATCACATGCAGCATAGTACTGCATCAAATGGATGCAACGCTGTTTGCGTAGGATCATGTAAGCAAAGGGTTTTATTACATCCAATCCGTCCTGAGCCAGTCACTTCATACCACACCCTTTTCTCTCAGTCTACACCCTTTTATAATTAATTAACTTTTAATGAAGGAATAACTGCCTGGTTCTCCCGTGAGTCAGTGCCATCGAGACAACTCAGCTGAACTGTATGCTCACAAAGCTTTCCCTAACCATAACCTCAACCTGCACAACCTCAAATACTGAACGGTCCAGGCTGCGACACAAGCCACGTGTATTTGATTTCATGGTGTGTAAATGGTTGGATTGGCTTAGTATTATCTGGGTTGGTAGAAGGATAGGTCACACTGCGCTCCAGTGACACCTTGGGCCAGTCATCGCTGTCGTGGACGTCAGCCGAAGATGTTCCCACCTCAAAGCAATTAATCCACATTCATGATTGCATGTGCTCATGAAATCAATTTTAACAGTGTCATTAATCCTGCCTCCTGGTCTGTTTGTGACACCAAAATTAGACATGAATGTCAGCCATTTTACATAAAAAAGGGAAGGGATACGCAGAGGTCATTCCCACACAAAATGTTTAGACATTAGAGAAAAGAACGACAAGACAGAGACCATCCTCCAGAAGAAGCCTGGTACCAGACAACTGTGACTAGGGAGTAGATTCAATGACACACTTTGTTAACATAGAGGAACTTTGTCACTGCCTATGTCTCAGCCTAATCTGCTTGAATAAAATATAACAAATTAGTAGCTAGCAAGATGGAGATAAGGATTGCATTTAGCTTAAATATCTTCGGTTTGCAACATTACAACATTGCGTTTAGCTTGCAATAAGTATCTTTGGTTTGCAATATTCTAGCATATGTTCTTGTCCACAGAAAATGTTCTGTATTTATGTAGCCAGCAAGGTAGTCCCCCATTCCAAAACAAAAATACATAATGAAAACCAGCAACAGCCAGGACAAGGACCTTTAAATAAGTATTAGTTGTTTTCAAAAGCCAGACATTTATGGAGATGATGTCCTATGGACCCAAGTACCCATATAGATGGTGGGAGCCAAACATAATGCCGTAGCTGAGGTTTTGATTGGCAGCAGAGAGTAACGAGCTGTGCCCAGCCAGTGTCTTGATGTCATGCAGCAGAAACAAAACCTTCCGGCACGACAGTTGTCTTTATATATTGTTCTCCCCATCAGAGACAATGGTGGGGGTGGCCAATACGTATGTAGACAATGTCTTTTCTCTTTCCACTTCGTATGTTATCATTTCTGCCTACATTTTACATTGCAGTATATGTATGTACCGAATAATTATGTACATAACTTATGAATGACTGATTTGCTTTTCAAATGTTTTCTAATTAGTATTATACAATGTTTATAACCCTCAAACTAAACTCTGGTCCTCAAGGCTAGTTTCCCTAAATTGTTTTATTTCAACCCTCAAATCAAGGACTTAGATTTAGAACTTGGACGTGCAGTGTTCTAAACCTTGTAGGTTAAGAGATGAATACCCCTGTTTATCATCCAGACTCTTTTAGCCATGCTTTTGTAACACGTGCAGAATGTGTTTTGGCACTGTCTTGCTGAAATAACCAACATCCAAATACTGTGTCTGTTTCTAAAATATTTGAGCTGCATTTTGGGGATTTTGGGCTTTCTGTCACAACTCGCTCCTATATCCTTTTAACTCATCTCCCTTTCTCATTATGGCCAGGGGATGGTCTCTCCTTTGTAGCATGGGATGGTCTCTCCTTTGTAGCATGGGATGGCTCTCATTTGTAGCATAGGATGGTCTCTCCTTTGTAGCTGGAGATGGTCTCTCCTTTGTAGCTGGAGATGGTCTCTCCTTTGTAGCTGGAGATGGTCTCTCCTTTGTAGCATGGGATGGTCTCTCCTTTGTAGCATAGGATGGGCTCTCCTTTGTAGCTGGAGATGGTCTCTCCTTTGTAGCTGGAGATGGTCTCTCCTTTGTAGCTGGAGATGGTCTCTCCTTTGTAGCATGGGATGGTCTCTCCTTTGTAGCATGGGATGGTCTCTCTTTTGTAGCAGGGAATGGTCTCTCTTTGGAGCAGGGAATGGTCTTTCCTTTGTAGGAGCGTATGGTTCCTCCTTTGCAGTCTCCAGGTACATAGTTGCAGGTGGATCTCCTCTGTACTTGTAGTGCGCACTGCGAAAATATGCTTTCAGTATTCCCCTCAGCTCTCCCTCCTTAACTTCCCTATCTCAACTGCTTTCTCCTGCACAGGGAGCAGAGCCATGATGTGGGGGAGGGGGGGTTAGAAACAGAGTCCAACATAAATGGACGTACCACAAAACAGCCCTGTAGCCTGAGGATGTATTAAGAGGAAAGGTATGGTTCTACATTCAATGAGTATGTCCATCTGTTTCTCACGGGAAATAACTGTGTGGTTTCACCTCTGGAACAGAAGCCATGTTCACAGGGGACGTCATAGAGACGGGGGCAGAAATTATGACTAAGATACAATGGTAAAATGTAATCGGCACAAATCAATTGTTGACCTGCACGATTGTAAATAACCAAAACAAACTGGCAGAGTGGAGTGAGAGACGGGAGGGTGAGAGATGGAGAGACGGAGGGGTGAGAGACAGAGGGGTGAGAGACAGAGAGACCGAGGAGTGAGAGAAGGAGGAGTGAGAGATGGAGAGACATAGAGACGGAGGGGTGAGTGACGGAGAGACGGAGGGGTGAGTGACGGAGAGACGGAAGGGTGAGAGATGGAGAGACAGAGGAGTGAGAGAAGGAGGAGTGAGAGATGGAGAGACAGAGAGACGGAGGGGTGAGTGACGGAGAGACGGAAGGGTGTGAGACGGAGAGACAGAGGAGTGAGAGCCGGAGGGGTGAGAGACGGAGAGACAAAGGGGTGAGGGACGGAGGGGTGAGTGACGGAGTGACAGAGGAGTGAGAGACGGAGGGGTAGGAGACAGAGGGGTGAGAGACAGAGAGACCGAGGAGTGAGAGAAGGAGGAGTGAGAGATGGAGAGACAGAGAGACGGAGGGGTGAGTGACGGAGAGATGGAAGGGTGTGAGACAAAGGGTGAGAGACAGAGGGGTGAGAGATGGAGGGGGAGAGACAGAGGGGTGAGAGACGGAGGGG
>JACXGK010015831.1:0-10012 GCA_016801125.1 Novumbra hubbsi | reverse complement strand
CACCTGTATTAACTAGGGGTTTGTCAGTCACTGGATCTGTATTAACTAGGGGTTAGTCAGTGACTGGATCTGTATTAACTAAGGGTTAGACAGTGACTGGGTCTGTATTAACTAGGGGTTAGACAGTTACTGGGTCAGTATTAACTAGTAGTTAGACTGTGACTGGGTCTGTATTAACTAGTGGTTAGTCAGTGACTGGACCTGTATTAACTGGGGGTTTGTCAGTGACTGGATCTGTATTAACTAGGGGTTAGTCTGTGACTGGATCTGTATTAACTAGGGGTTATTCAGTGACTGGATCTGTATTAACTTGGGGTTAGACAGTGACTGGGTCTGTATTTGTTACGCCCTGATGGGTTTCACCTGTTCCCTTGTCTCCGCCCCCCCCCCACCAGGTGTTGTCTAGTTCCAATTACCCTCAGTGTATTTAGTCCCTGTGTCCCCAGCTGGCAGTGCCAGATCGTCTTGTCCAGTACAGCGTATCCAGCGTTTCATAGTCCTTGTTTCCTAGCCCAGTACCTTGCCTGTCTCTTGAGTTCCCATTACCGACTTTCGCCTGCCCACCGACCACGTCTCTGCCCGTCGTCTGACACACACCCGCTAGCCCCGTTACCGCCCTTCGCCTGCCCACCGACCACGTCTCTGCCCGTCGTCTGACACACACCCACTAGCCCCGTTGCCGACCCACGCCTGTGTTTGACCACGAACATTCTGTGTACACACACAACGCACTTACCTGGCTCCTGTCTGCCTTTGGGTCCCCCCGTCATAATCCTGATAGTATTAACTAGGGGTTAGACTGTTACTGGGTCAGTATTAACTAGGGGTTAGCCTGTTACTGGGTCTGTATTAACTAGGGGTTAGTCAGTGACTGGGTCTGTATTAACTAGGGGTTAGACAGTGACTGGGTCTGTATTAACTAGGGGTTAGACAGTGACTGGGTCTGTATTAACTAGGGGTTAGACAGTGACTGGGTCTGTATTAACTAGGGGTTAGACAGTGACTTGGTCTGTATTAACTAGGGGTTAGACAGTGACTGGGTCTGTATTAACTAGGGGTTAGACAGTGACTGGGTCTGTATTAACTAGGGTTGAATAGTTACTGGGTCTGTATTTACTCAGGATTGTACAAGTGACTGGGTCTGTATTAACTAGGTTTACTCTGACATTGACGTTTGGTTTGGGTTCTAAAGGGTCAATGGGAAGAGACAGGTGGTGTCTGGTTACTCTACTATAAACTTGGGTTATTTCTGTAATGAACACTCAGGTTTACATAATCAGGATTGTCACTGTTACAAGGCCACAGTTTGTATCTTTCACCTCAAGTTCTCTGAACTCTCCTCTACAGGACTTTACCCTTTTATGTGTTTACAACCCACACCGACGTTCAGGACACCAGGTACAAACTGTGATCCTGTCTGTCACATGACTGTACATGATTACTGTCAGATACAGATGTCAGAGGGACAGGAGGGAACACACAGTAACACACAGAGCAGGGGAACAGGGAAACTACATACTTCATGGTGAGTACTAGACAAGAATGGTTATGGACATTAATATCACAGTCATCTGAAGTAATGATTTGGTACTGAGGAGGAGGACTTTCCCTAATTAAACACTAAACCTAATGAATGTAGCAGAGTAAATGTTACTGATACTGTAAGCAAAGACTACTACATTTAGTTAATGAAGGCTGTACATAGTGACACTGTATCATGTGTACTGTACTGATCACTGTACATTCCATGGCCTGGAATAGTTACTCTTTTATGAATTATTTAATAGGGAGGAAAGATTTTTTAAATATTACTAGAAAAGTCTATCATTACTCCAGACACAATTAATAAAACCAAAATAATAACAGAGCTGTTGTAATGTGTAATTGTCCTTACGTTTGTAATGTGTGTTAAGCATTTTGTCATTTCTGTGTGACACTGTAGTATGTGTACTGTACTGATCACTGTACTTTCCACAGCCTAGAATAATTACTCTTTACTGAATTATTTAATAGGGCTTCTTCACCTGGTTTACTGTAAATAACAAAACAAAGGATTGATTACTGTTCTTCTATGTTTCCATCAACCCTGTCCTGCGGATTTGGCCACAGGTTCCCATTCACTTCACAATGAATGTTGTCATTAGTCAAACATCTGGGAAGCATCTTTGAGCAAATCCAGGTCAGACACTGGTCTGCCATGATGTCATTGCATGTGTCATCCATGGCCTGGAGACGGTTAACTTGTTCATTAGGGTACCATATACATTCCACCTCTATGTGGAGTATGGGGTCATGATGTCATTACATACATCATCCATTGCCTGGAGACGGGTGACTTGTTCACTAGGGTACCAAATACCTTCCACCTCTATGTGGAGTATGGGGTCATGATGTAATTACATACATCATCCATGGCCTGGAGACAGGTGACTTGTTCACTAGGGTACCATATACCTTCCCCCTCTATGTGGAGTATGGGGTCGTTAGAGGTTGGTGATCAACTCTACACACCTGATTATACTGATCATGGAAGGTTACAAGGAGAGCTGTGTTATATGATCCAATACAAGGTCTGTGTCCCACCACACCATCTTCCCATATAGCCACACACATGGTGATGTTGGCCCCACGTTGTCCAAGTACTTGGATGGATACCACACATACCACTTCACTATATACTCCATGTTATCACTGTGTGGTTGTAGAAGGATACCACTCATACCACTTCACTATATACTCCATGTTATCACTGTGTGGTTGTAGATGGATACCACTCATACCACTTTACTATATACTCCATGTTATCACTGTGAGGTTGTAGATGGATACCACTCATACCACTTCACTATATACTCCATGTTATCACTGTGTGGTTGTAGATGGATACCACTCATACCACTTCACTATATACTCCATGTTATCACTGTGTGGTTGTAGATGGATACTGCTTCACTATATACTCCATGTTATCACTGTGTGGTTGTAGATGGATACCACTTCACTATATACTCCATGTTATCACTGTGTGGTTATAGATGGATACCACTCATACCACTTCACTATATACTCCATGTTATCACTGTGTGGTTATAGATGGATACCACTCATACCACTTTACTATATACTTGTACCACAATGTGAAATCAATCATCAGTAATGAGCTGGCAGTATTGGAAAAGCAATTACATGTTCCTGCATACATACAGTAATGTCAAATCTGATCCTAGAAACAATGTCTGATAAAGAATGATGATGAATTGTTACATCCATGGATAATGTAAATCAATTGAACCTGTTCCACAGGTTTTAATGATTGTTGTTGTCCTGAAACTTTAATGATCTAAACATGAAATATGGTATGTTGGTTTCCATGAAACTATACATTAAGAGTAATGCAACAGTTACTTAACATTTTGAGCAGTTGTAGCAATTGATAGTTAGGTCATTGTATGGAAATGAGTAGGAATCTCAGATGTAATGTTGCATTTTGAAATGGTAATACTTGTAATACTAAGTTGTGTTATTTTGAACAGGTGATTTTATTTTAATAAACACATGGTCTTAGATTTATGTTTATTCTATCCAAAGGTGTTTGAGTTCTGTGAGGTTGTGAGTTTTGTGTCTCGAGTTTTGAAAACAACATCATGGTTCTGAAAGTAGTGCCTCTTTGATTGTTAAAAAAAAAACTGTAAATGCCTGTTAGCTTCACCTCCTGGTGACTGATGTAACAAAGGTGTGGAGGAAGTACAGGTAGCTGAGCTGAATGCAAAAGTAAAGTCTGTTCAGGATCCATTTTGATCTGACGGAGCAACAATATTCATTTAATCTTCAAACTGGAAAAGAAGTACTTCACTATTTTATTGCTGCTACTAAAGCTTTGTTAGTCGTTCTATGTTTTCAAAGACAAAGTAAATCAGTTGGTCTATGTTACCATTACAATGGTGTTGACGAGGGAACTCGATCGCTGTTTGTTAGTGACGTGCTGTTGTTTGTTTAAGGTAATGTGTTATTCTTTACAGTTTGATCCAGATTGTCTCTCTGCGGGCTTTACAGTACAAATACAGGAAGTGTTTTTCCATGATATGTTTACAGGTTTAAAGAGAGGGGAGAGGAATTGACTAAGCCTAAAAAGTGGTGAGAGAGAGAGGAGAAAATGAGTCACCCTGGGGAGAGAGGTGGAGAGGGCCCTGACTCTAAAATGATTTGTTCTGGTAAATACGAATCCCAAGATAAAAGGTAAGATAATAATTTTAATAATGTTATAATAATGATGATGTTCTGATATTTACATAATAATAATGTAATATTATAATATTAACACTGTAATCATGATGTCATGAAATCCTGCAAGAAGGATTATTTATAAAATTAAATTACAGTTTTTTACAGTCGCTAGAACACATTTCCCAATACTTATGTTACTTTTTCAAAACTCCTCACACAGTTCTCCAAACCAACTGTCAGTTTGGCACAGCAGTTCATTTCACTTTCAAAATGCACTAAAACTACCAAATCACTTCATACATGTCTCAAATCAACTCTTTCTTCCAGAACACTAGCAAAGGTCGACAGACAACAAACACACTTTGTCACCCACAAAACAATGACCTAAAAAACACTAACAACAGGTAGCATTATACAATGTTGTCTTGTTTAAAACAAGGACACATCTCTGTTTACAATTCACTGCAATATATGTTACTGGAATGAATCAGACATTTGCACTGAGTAATTCCAAAATACAAGAATTTGTGTACACACCATCCACTGATACAGATACAATAGTAATGCAAAACTACTCAGCACTTGTCTCCTTCTGTAATGAAATTTAAAGAGTAACACCTGTGTAGATCTTCATCTACAATGAGTATCAGCTGTGGTTGGTCCAATTGTCCAGTTGTTTTTATAGCATTGAATTTTAGGATTCAAAATATATTTCATTACCATATTACTGTAGAATTGTAGCAAATTGCTGTCTTATTCAGTTTTGTATTATGTTATTGTTTTGAACTTAAGTTTAACTGTTTTGAAAACAGTATGTACGCATGTGCAAATTGACCTTGTAAGTACAGAGTTTTGGCGGTTGTTTTGTCGAAGTGAGAAAAGATTTTATGGAATTTGAAAGTCATTGAATGCATTTTGTGCCAAAGCAATGATAATTGATCCTCAGTTTGGCCCACATATACTTCTGTTGTGCTCACTGTGTGAAGAGTTTTGTAAAAGTGACCTAAGTATTGGGAAATGTGTCCTAGCGACTGTAAAAAACTGTAATATTATTATAAAAAATATTACTAAATATAAATTCTTGGCTAAAATGTATTAACGATACTACAGTGGCCAACTAGCTAACAAAACAATTAAACGAAATAAACAAGGTGGATAACCTGATCTTTGGTGGGTACTGGGTAATATTTTATAAAATACAACATCTTAAATGCAACTTACTCACACATCCATTTAAACTCCAAGTAGGGTCTTGTTTTCTTGGCTATGTCGTGTGCATTTCGTAAAAGGATGGTCGTTTTCTTAGCTGTTGCGAGAGCCTGTACTGATGTCTCCTGGTACATCACTGGAGAATGTGACAGCCCTGTCATTGGTATTAAGTGAGACTCGACTACTGTGAGTGTGTGCACGTGAGCGTGTGAGTGAGTGTGATAGTGTTTGTGCGTGTCAGTGTGTGTGAAGGATTGTGATACTGTTTGTTTGTGTCAGTATGTGTGATGGTGTGTGTTTGTATCAGTGTGTGTGTGTGTGAGGGAGTGTGATAGTGTTTGTGTGTGTCAGTGTGTGTGTTTGTGAGGGAGTATGATAGTGTTGGTGTGTGGCAGTGTGTGTGTGTGAGAGAGTGTTTGTGTGTGTGATCTACCACTCTTCTACATTGATTACTCAGAGGTCCGGATACTGAATTGACAAACGAAATTGCCTTTCTGTATTCTTTTATTTATTTTGATAAATTATTTCAAACTTGATTTGTTTTGTTTTGTTTCTTTAAGTGTGTTTACTTTCATCAATTAATGTTACAATGTAACAAAATAGACTGGGGAAATATCAAAGACATATTTCCAGGGGCTGTATTGTTTCACTGCTGTAGATTTCTGGATCTGGTTTGGGTCTAATGTCTCCACAATTACAGAGAGACAAATGAGTGGGTTAGAAGTTTAAGATTAGAAGTTAAGGGTTAGGTTTAGGGGTTTAAAAACTTAAGTAAATTATCTACAATTTTCTTGTAACTGATTCATATATTTGTGTACATCCACTGTGTCAAATGACAAGGGGCATGAGGTCGTTTCTGGACTTACGCCCAACAGGTGTGGGACCAAACCACCATTCCAGATGATCACCATGAAGCATAAATTGGAGTCTGTCCTCATAGGCGACTTTGGTACGAGTGTAGATCTGAAGGACTCATACATCCATGTGCCCATCGTTCAGGTTCCCTCTCACGCCACAGGTACTACAAATGTGTGGAGGCGGCGTTGGAGACATTGGGACTGGTGGTGAACTGATCAAAGAGTGGTTGTCAGAGGAGTGAAAAGCATTCTCTGTGCCCTCTGTAGACCACCATGCACGAGGTCTGTGTGAGCAGTCATGTCCCCTCTTGGGCTCACGTCGGCTGATAATGCAGCGGTTCCATTTGTACTGCTGTGAATGCACACCCTGCATAGGTAGTTCGCTGGACATCGGGTGTCAGCAGAACCTCCGTCTAAATGTTTTAGTGGGAAACGTGGTCCACGAACCCTGGGCTAGTGTGTCCCCAAGGGCGGAGTGACTTTGGTTGTAAGTGTGTCCCAGACGCGTCCCTGGAAGGCCGAGCGGGGGTAGATATGAAGGCTGGGGAGGTGTAAGAGGTGGGGTAGATATGTGGCCTCAGAGTGGTCACCACCTCACCCTGCTAGAACTCAAAACGGTTCTCCTGCTGCTGACCCGCCTGAACCAGATGTCTTGTTCGTTGGGACAATCAGACGACGGTGGCGCTTGGCTTATGGCTCGGGCTCACAGCCGCCTGTGCTCTCTGTCAGCTGTACACATACCGGGGTATGTGCATTGCACATCTGTTGGCAGGAGTGAGAGCTGTTCGCCTGTCCGTGAGTTTAATAGCACCGGACCGTCCAGCAGGTAGTAAATTTTTTGTCGGCTTTATATCGGGAGGCGGAGCTGTGGGCCCGCTC
The DNA here is from genome assembly GCA_016801125.1 of Novumbra hubbsi. Lineage (NCBI taxonomy): Eukaryota > Metazoa > Chordata > Actinopteri > Esociformes > Umbridae > Novumbra > Novumbra hubbsi. The sequence goes on along the minus strand of JACXGK010015831.1, from coordinate 2,843 downwards.
AGTTATATATGAGTTACATTCCCGGAAACAGCACGGCAGATCCAACTGATTGAAGGGACAGCAAGCCAGCTGCTTTCTCTGGCGCGTGTATAAATAATTTTTTTCTACCCACCTGTGTGGCGTGTAGTCTCCATTATTTACACCTTCTACGGGGCAGAGCTCCACGACATAAAACGATAGTTACACGTGCAACAGATCCAACTGATTGAAGTGACAGCAAACTATTTACTTGCCAAAGACAAAAATGACCCACATTTGACAAGTGGCGAATGCTAATTCTGGACCCTGTCACTGAACATTTCTGAATAGTCACCACATGGTCCAGTTAAATCACTCTGTGTTATCTAGACCATTACAGGAAGAGGTTAGATCACTCTGTGTTATCTAGACCACTACAGGAAGAGGTTACATCACTCTGTGTTATCTAGACCACTACAGGAAGAGGTTACATCACTCTGTGTTATCTAGACCATTACAGGAAGAGGATACATCACTCTGTATTATCTAGACCACTACAGGAAGAGGTTACATCACTCTGTGTTATTTAGACCACTACAGGAAGAGGTTACATCACTGTGTTATTTATACCACTACAGGAAGAGGTAAACACTATAATAATGTGATGTTTGCCCATCGAGTCGATAATTGAAGTCATATTTGGGTTATATTTTGTATTTGTTTTATTTCTCCAGTTTAGTGTTTTGCACTGGGTTGTCTCAAAAAAAGATTCTGGACCAAGAACGAACATCAATTCTTTCAGTTTCAACCCAACTGAATTTCTTCACCTCACCCAGACAATTAAGTGTTATATTATAATCCCCCACTAGATGGGAGTAAACTGCTGTACCCTTTACAACAGTATGTGTTTATTGTTAATAATCCTGCACATATTGAACATGTATACACATATTTAGCAGTGTCTTTCTCTACCCTCAGAGAAATTGTGTGTGTGAAAGGATCTTTTATAATGACTCATCCAGCTTTTGCAGATGTCTGCTGTGATGTCCTCACATGCTGCATCCATAGCAGTCAGCAGGGTCATCTGAGTATGTGGCTGAGCATGGAACATATGCCTGACAGATTATGACAACTGGTTTAACACTTTTGCTTTTAAAGACTTATGCAATGAGCCTAGATGTATTGGGGGGTAAGACTATTCAACAGAGAACAAGTGAACTATATTTTGATCATCATGACATAAACAATTGATAATGTTAGAAACAGCAGTCAATTGTACCTAATCAATTGTATGAATGTATCAAAGCATTAGAAATGTGTTCAAACATAATGAGAAATGTTTTTTATGATGTGCACAAGTGATAAGATGATGTGAAGGTTGAACAAGTAGGTTTAAGAATTTCAATTTTCAATTTACCAAAGCAACTGAGAAAAACTGTAAATGTACCCCTGCTCATGTTAAATATGTTTCATTTGTTTGTTTGACATAATTCATATATTTATTTGTGGCCTCATCTAAAAAAATTTTACATCAGAGTAAAGGTATGAGAAAGGAAATTTTGGTCTGTTTTGTGTTGAAGGATAAGCCATCAGGAGAGACCAGCCTCTTCTGCACCAAGCTGTGTGTCCATGAAGAGTGACAAGTCAATGGAACATCCTATAGAGTTCAGAGAGGGAGACTTTTCTACTGAACAAAGGTAGGAAGTCATGACATTATGGTCAGCGATTGTCAACTTTGTGTCTTATTTGTTTATTTGATTCCCCATTAACTGAATTCATGACAACACAGTTTTTCTTGACTGTGACATTTAAAAAAGTTCCGGCAAATGTAACAATGTACATACATTTACCAAAACTATTTACATAGTTGAGTTGAGTCAGATCATTGGAATTTACCACAATTTTGTATATTTTGTTCCTTCCATGTTCCTGAATAACACCATGATATTGGATTATTTATTCCATGGTGTAGACCAGGGGTCTCAAACTTAATTTACTTGGGGGCCGCTGGAGGCAGAGTCTGGGTGAGGCTGGGCCGCATCGGGTATTCCACAAGAAAAGCTTTGTTAAAAAAAATCCAATCTTCTCAAATGTCTTTATTTTTATTTTTTTAACACAAAATAAGATGAAAAAATAAATATATGAAAACAAATTAAGAATGAATAAGTATATGAATCAGTAATAAATAAATAAAATAATAATAATTAGATTTCTCTAGTCAGCAACTATGTGTGGTTTCTTCAGTCTTCTATATCTGATGTATTTAGATTTAAACGTCTTTATTAACAGTTCCTTAACCTCAATGGGTTCTGCTGAACATGAATTGTCCTGAACATGAATGGAACATTGAAGAACATGAACTGTTCTTCTGAACATGGCTTCTCTTGCCTACTCCTTGTTGCTAGAGACCTGGCAGCGCTTCCTCTCGCATAGCTGAGCCACATTTGTTTTGAGGGAGGAAGCAGTTGAGAGCCTCAGTATGGCTTGAAGATGATCATCAGTAAGTCTGGACCTGTACTTGGACTTATTGAAGTTCAAGGTGGAGAAGAGCTTTTCGCACAAGTATGTGCTCCCAAAAAGGCACATGGTCCGCTTGAACATTCGGGAACGCTCAGGGAAGCTGGGGGTCAAGTTTCTCAAAAATTGCCCAAGCTTGTCTGCTTTTCCACTCACCTCCCTGAACTTAGCTTTGAGGTCAGAGTTGCACTGCAGGTCAATGAGCTCCATTTGAAGCACAGGAGGGGCATCTTGCACATCAAAGGAGAAGGGGTCCGCAAAAATTTGAAATGTGGCTCTGTGCGTCTTGAAGTCTGCAAATCTGTGATCAAATTCCTCCTGTAGCTTCAAAATGGCATCAACATACTTCTCACCACTGAATGGTGTGC
>JACXGK010015818.1:0-10092 GCA_016801125.1 Novumbra hubbsi | reverse complement strand
GTGTCATAGTGGTAGTGAACAGTGTCATTATGAGGCCTGTGTTGTGTCATAGTGGTAGTGAACAGTGTCATTATGAGGCCTGTGTTGTGTCATAGTGGTAGTGAACAGTGTCATTATGAGGCCTGTGTTGTGTCATAGTGGTAGTGAACAGTGTCATTATGAGGCCTGTGTTGTGTCATAGTGGTAGTGAACAGTGTCAATATGAAGCATGTTCTGTGCCATGGTCAATCTCCCTCCCAGTGAAAAACTGGAAACGCCGCAATCCAGAGCAGGAAGAAGAATGAAGAGCAGAAAGAAGAAAACACATGAATACGCATTTTTCCACGGAGGACTAGTTTACATGGAGACACGTTTTTGCGTTTAAAGTGAATGCTATGACAAAAATGTAATAATACAATACATGTCATGAAAATAATCAAATCAAAAAGTAAACCTTGAGTGTCTAGTTCCACTTTGCCTGGCTACCCAAATGCACAATAAAAGTCCAATTACATTATTATGTAATGAGACTAGCAATAGCATCTCAACTGGAACAACCACTTATTCAAACGGAAAGAAAAACCTGCAAATAACCTATGGTAGACATTCATAACAGGCCTAATGTGAAACAATACATTATCTTTCTTGCGGTTCTTACACCGACATGAGTGTGTTTTGGAATCCTTGATGTTAATAACAATCATTTAATTAAAACCCTTTTCTCCCGCCCAAAGCTCTGATGCAAGATGCATGATGAAGGATCCTAGGATGAGCCCCTGAGGATGTCCCAGAGAGACCCGAGGGGCTGTATAGTCATTCACAACTGAGTCAAAACAATACCTCCACCCCAGATTTAATGACTACTTCAGCTGCAAGGAACCGGCAAGCAAAGGTAGACTGGTGCTACAGGGTGTCCTCCAGTTCCAAAACAAAGAAACCAACAGGGCAACCAGAGTGGTTTCACATGACATTCTCAGGACTACTTCCTCACACCAGCTGGTTTGGTGTTTTTATAAGACGCTGCAGTCACCCGTGCAACCTTCAATAAATGTTCAAATGCCGAGACGGTGGATGAAAAATGTATTCACTCACATCGGGCCTCTTTATAAATGTTTTATATATCGTGTTGTGAAGCCTCCTGTCATGAATTTTTACAATTTACAAATTATAAAGACAGAGCCTGATGGCGGTTTGCGCTTGTCTAAAAAAGCAGTATATTTCTTTGTCTTTTTGTATAGCTAACTAACTAGCAACATGCAGCGTTTGCTAGAACAGTTTTGCTTTGGCTAAAAGGCTACTAAACGTTGTGTCCTATTTTGCAATGCATGTGGATTAATTGCCATTGACGTTTTTTGACAGTTGTACTTGCAACCATTGAAGCGTTATTAATTATTATTAACCAATGTTATGGAAACAATTGATGGAATTTTTTTTTAGTGTTACTCTTAAATTATTTTTTCAATAATGTACAATACAGCGCTTTTAAATTTTTTGGGAGAGACTCGATGATCGGTTTAAGGTTCTTGAAGCATCCTCCCATTATCTCTAATGTCAAGCAACACTGCAACCCTAAATGAAAAACATACTTTGACTAAGAAATCTGTATGAAATAATGTGAAATTACCCATCATTCTCATTACTGTCAACACATTAATGTTAAACATGACCAAGACAAATGAAGAAGCCAATTTCATCCCTCTGTCAAGGAGCATTATGACCATGATAATCAAATAAGCCAGACAGGCCAGCTACGTAAAAGGCTTTGTGTCAGGGCTCAGTCAGATGGCATGTCTTGTCCTGCTCCTGGAAGGGTTTAGAAATAAGGGGCTGTTACTGTTCCTTTTGACAGTGATGTCGGTGACATAATCAGATTTTAAATATTACAATATACACAGTGCAGTCCAAAAGTATTTAGACAGTAACACAGGTTTTGTGGTTTGGCCTCAATACTTTAACGCATTGAATTAAAAAAAAAGAATTAAACAACGACTTAGAGGTTAAAGTGCAGACAGCATTCATTTCAGGTTATTTGCGTTCATGAACCTTGTAAGAATTATAGCCCTTTTTACATATAATGTCCCACATTTTAGGGAAACAAAAGTAGTAGGACATATTATAAAAATCTTAAAAGCATTTGCCATATTTAGGACTTTTTGCAAACCCTTTGCAATGCAAAACTTCGAATCAAGACAAAACATTGACAACTCTCTTGGGCATGCAGTAATGATGCAAACAAGAACACCTGCTTAGTAAGAGACAGCTGAGAAGCCAATTTTACAAATACTTTTGCTTCCCTAAAATCAGGGGACTAAGTACAAAACGTGCCATCTTTTATAAATGGCTAATTGGATATGGATGAATGTACTCTCAAATAAAAGCTGATAGTATGTACTTTAACTCCATCATTGTGTCCTTTCAAATCAACAAAACTTGTATCACTGTTCAAATACACTTCCAAAGTCTAAATGTCATGACAGTGTTGTCACAATACAATAAGATGTTATGATGGTCTTGTTATACAAGCAAACCTTTAAACTAGGTGTTTGTTGCCAAGTCCACATAACAAATAAGTTCAGTTCCAAAAGTTGTCATTTACATTTCCCGTGGCATCAGCATAAATATTCAATTAATGTAAATGCAGAAGCGAAATAAATTGAAACAAGCCCGCAAAAAATGTGAACAAAAGAGCATGTTGCAAAAAATCATATGCATGTTATCATCAACGCTGTGTTCATTTAACCCCTGACTAACAATAGAAAAGTTACCATTAAATATCAACTGGCAGAGGAAATGAGAAGAACAATTCAGACTGAAAAGTAGCCTACATTTCTTTTTTTTTGCTCTGCCTTCCAGCTGCTTTCTCACAAACGCTAAATTATTCATACATGCCTTTGTGACACCTCTCAAATTCACATTCTCATCCACTAAGATTACAATTGATTGTTACTTCTCATAAAAAGCCAGGGGAAATAGCCTGTCCTCCAGCAGTACCCCCAGCTAACACTAGAGTCCTACAGTGCCTAACCCTACAAAGCTGGCAAACGTTGGTCCAACTTAAACAACACACATATTTCTGCCTGAACCTTATTAACATGGTGAGTCATTAACTCCTGACTATATGCTACATAACCTTATTAACATGTTGAGTTATTAACTCTTGACTATATGCTACATAACCTTAATAACATGGCGAGTCATTAACTCTTAACTATATGCTACATAACCTTATTAACATGTCGAGTTATTAACTCCTGACTATATGCTACATAACCTTATTAACATGTTGAGTCATTAACTCCTGACTATATGCTACATAACCTTATTAACATGGCGAGTCATTAACTCCTGACTATATGCCACATAACCTTATTAACATGGCGAGTCATTAACTCCTGACTACATGCCACGTCATTAACTCCTGACTACATGCCACATAACCTTATTAACATGGCGAGTCATTAACTCCTGACTACATGCTACATAACCTTATTAACATGGCGAGTCATTAACTCCTGACTACATGCTACATAACCTTATTAACATGGCGAGTCATTAACTCCTGACTACATGCTACATAACCTAATTAACAAGGCGAGTCATTAACTCCTGACTACATGCTACATAACCTAATTAACATGGCGAGTCATTAACTCCTGACTACATGCTACATAACCTTATTAACATGGTGAGTTATTAACTCCTGTTCATAAAACAGCCATGAGGTCCTACATTGTTTTCCCCAGAGCAGTCCCCAACCAGCCCCCAGAACCAAGACCACACCCCAGAGATTTTAATTGCTTTAAGCCAATAAGAAAATATAAAGACAGAGACTGGAATAGCTTATAAGCTTAGCTAACAAATAACAGAAATGCCGCCATAGTGCGTAACGCTCCGGTCTGCCCTGTCTTTCTGGTCGATAATCCCCAACGCAGTCTCCGTTTGTTTACCCTGACTGTGGGTATGGGGAGTAAATTAAGCGGGGGGGGGGGGGCAAGTGAAGGCACACCGATTAGCCGTTCCTCAACGACAATCAATGTAAATCACTTGTTAATGGTTTAATGCTGTGCCGCGAGCTGGCCCAGCTAGGGGCAAAGTCGATAGTGGAAAATATAGATAAATAAGCGCAAGGAGCAAGGCCAGCCCTGGTCATTAATCATCCCAGGAATATGTCGCTGAAACAATTCCGAGAAAGTTCATGTAGCATTTTTAGATTAACCTTTAATGAGTTAAACGGTACAGACGTTCCTCGGCTGTGGTTCTGATGAATCTGCCAGCAGACATGGTGCCACAAAGCACAGGTCTAGGATTGTGCCGAAGTGCCCCCCAATCATCACGGTGTGAGCCCAGGACAAGGCAGAGCAAGGCCCTTGCTCGGGGGCCTGACTAGAGCAGAGAATACCCGTTGTTGCCCGGAACTACAGCAAGGTACTTTGGGAGCCGGCACGCCTTACGTGTGAGGAAGACCGGTGCCGTACAGTCCAAGTTAGGATGTTTCTCAGGTATCCAGACATGTCACCATTAGGGTGTCAGAGGGGAGAGCGGTTAAACGTCTTCTGAATAGCAATAATAGGACAGACCATGTGAGAGTAACCAAATGACTTGGTTCATAGAGCTGCAGGCCACGTGAGAGCCTTCGCAGCAGACACGGATCCCGTACAGGTCACCCGGTCGAAGCAACCTGTCAGGCGGGATGCAATCCGCGGTGTGCTTGGCTTAACACACCTCACCATGAGGGGCACGGAGCATTGGATCTGATGGTTCATAGAGCCAATGGAGTGGACAGATGTAGAAGGAGGGGAACAGATAAGAGATAGACAGAGCAGAGAGCCTCCGGTAACAGAGAGTGGCCTCAGAGTGTTGCAGATGGCCCCTGTGAGTCACTTTGCTGAGGGGAGCTGCTCTGGTTCAGCACAGGTTATGGAAGATTATTCCAAGCATTTTCCTTCACACACACAAGCTTGCGCACACCCTTAAGCGTCAGGATGCCGTTAAAAACAAAAATCAACATTGTGATGCCAGTAGAGCTCTTCAACTACCGACGTGACTGAAGCGGCTGGCATTAACACGAGAAGGGAATAGATGATATTTCATCCTAGTGTTTACAGCACAGAATGTATGATAGTCTACTGCAAGTTCCACTGAATTAGGAAAGAGAATGTCAACGCGGAATGTAAAAAAATACGTGACATCAAAAAGGCCCAGGCCTTTCCAGGCCCATGACAAGTTTCACTGTACTTTACAGAAGGACATCTTGTAGCTCAGATTAATACCATACCAGAAAATTTAGACCAGACGGACACCAGGGCACAATTGTAAGATCCCTGAGTATTGTATTGTTTCTGTTTCAATGTGTTTTACGGAGAAAATGCGGTGATCCAAATGTAGTGAATGTCAAACCCAATGAGCACTGCAATGATGCAATAAAACGTCCTGCAATGAAATCCAATGGTTAACTTTATATCCCGCGTTCCCTGAAGGAGGGAACAACAACAGTACAACATAGAATACCCACTCCCACAAAGTGTACAAACTGAACATGAGATGAGTCAGTAATGTCAAGGGTTTGGGTCAGACTGAACGCTTGCCTTCCATGTGATATAAACCACTGCATCCACATTCAGGTCCACTCGTCATTGTGACTCCATGGTGTTGTGTCCTCATTCTCTCATTTAGGAAATCAGTTTTAAGGGCACCAAGTTCCCTTTAAGTAATCAAAACATCTAAGTTGGTCTAGTGCTCACTGGTCACTGACACAAGTCCACAGCTACTGCTTCAATGAGTCCAATTTACTCTAAATAAGAACACTTTCCTGGTTCTAAAAGGCACGACATGAAAATAAATCAAACAATACAGGGAACAGGTGTACATGTCGCAACAGTAGCTGTATAGGAAATTAAATAATTTTGTGTTTGAGTCTATTAGAGAGTTAATTTATCATTTTATGAAGCTCCTTGATACAGCTAGGCTGGATGTAACAGGTGTTTGTTCACAAGATCAAATCTCAGAAATACCGCTCCATTTACAGCCATGCATTGCAGTTTTTTCCTTAACTAAAATCAGCAAATTGTTCTGCCCTGCATTTAGTTCAGGACAATCCATGTATTCAAATTCCATTTTCTTAAGTCCAAGGACCTAATGCTCACAGCAGTCAACCCTGGGCTAAGAAATGAAATGGTCGTGTGAGCCGGTAGCAAACGTTCTCACAGGTAGATGTTCCCCCTGGCAGTACTCTAAGGCCCCCTTAAGGACCTAGAACCCCGGTATAGAACCCTTAGTCGAAGTAACCCAGTGAGTGTCGCTCCCTAGACATCACCCTGATCTGAGCTGGTCTGGCAAAGCAGACGAATTAGCTTGTCACATTGAGGGTCAATACGGATGTAAATGGAGCATCGATTTCATCACAGGCCATATTTTATTTGGACCCCGTATTTGTATTAACCGGTGCATTTGACATTCACATTGCACAGTAAGACAGCGTGTACCCCATACATGCCGTGACAACATGACTAACTGCAAGGGCCCTACGGTTTCCCCCCCCCCCCCATCCTCTCCAGCCAGGCGCGGGGGAAAGGACGGGTAATGGGTCCTTGATTGGATCTATTTGGAAATTGTCGTCTGAAAGCCTTTTTCCATTTGGTTATGGCTGGGCCACCGGCTCTCCATAATGTAAGATCCAATTATAGTACGTGAACCAGATAGGTCTGTAGCTTGAAAATGGGGACGCCCTCCCGCCATGGCGTATAACCCACAACTCATCGTCGACAGGAGCCGTCACACACAACACGTGCAATTTACTGACAAAGACCCCCACCCCACCGAGCCTGGCGAGCACAGACCAACACTATTAAATTGGGTTGAAAAACAGGCCCGGATGTAGACAGTGTGGAGACCCTGACACGTTATAAGCTATTCTGTTGTAGCGGCTACATCAGATTCACTGGGAAATGCGTTTACAAACTTATTCTTGCCTGTCCACATCGGAGCTTCCCTTTATTTTGTCGATTTTCTTTATATTTCTCACATACTAAAAGGTTTATTTTATGCATTTGAAATGCATCCTTCGCACATCCGAGTCTCCCAGAGACAACCTTGTACAAGTGCAGTCAGAGCCGGTGAATAAGCCATTGTCGATGGCAACCCTGGAGAAGTAAGGTTAATTGGCTTTTCTCGAGGAGTGAACCTTTATAGCTGGGGGATTTGATCTAGCAACTTTTCAGTTACTGGCCAAACCTTGTGACCGCCAGTGCATAACACAGACGCATTCTTTATTGAGAAAAGACCATTCTGAGATCATACATTCATGAGCTGTGAATGAAAACAACATTGTTGTGTTTCGAATACCGAGTAGCGCTGAATTACTTTCAGGACAGTAACAATGTCAACGCGCCCTGGAATTGGCACATGGTACAGGTGTACAGAGTAAACCAAGAGTATAAGATGAAAAGAAAAGAAAGAGATGCTTACCAATGTTGGCTCTTTCCAAGGCTCATTATAATAGCGCTAGACACTTTCATGTCAGGCAAATGGAGAGCCAGTCATGCTAATGTATGCAGACCCAGCATAGCATAGTAGCGTCAGGCTCAAGAGGCTGACGACCCTGCGTTTCTTCTGTTCCACATCAAGTGATGCTAATAGAGACACTTGGCTCATATTCCTTAGGGCACACAGTGGGAAAAGAAAACATTACGAAACAGCAGACAAAAGCTCTTCTACCTTGTTGGACCAAGTGACGGAATCCCCGCTTCAGTCAGTCTGGTGTCTTGTTTTTGGTGCTTAATCCCGACCACTTAAGAGAGGTTCATTAAAACACAGCACTCTAACCCACAACACTGACCAAGTTGTCCCTAACAGGGCCGTAGTTCAGCTCGGGGTGGTAAATACAGTAGGGTTTAAGGATACAGCAGCAGGCCGAACAACACATAGCTCCATAGGATGATGTACAGCTGATTAAATGGTGGAGAAATCACACAGAACAGCACCACCCAGTTTGCTAGCAGCCAGCAGTAAAAAAGAAAAAGAAAAAAAAGCAAAGAAAACCCAAACGAATTTCAGCCCTGTTCAAACAAAGGCTCCACCGAACAGAGCGGAGGAAAGGGAAATAATCTTTCACCCCCTAAATAATGGAGTGCGGGCCTGTCTTTGGGTCTTTGGCTGTGCATACATTGCATTCCATCCCCACAGCTGAGACTAAGGATTGGTAGGGACTGGGTGTGAACAGAGAGATAGCAGTAATTACAGTCCTGGCTACAGCAAGCCCTCTCATCAGCAGCACTGGCCTCCCTCTTCTGCGCACTGCCACTGGGGGGGAGCGACACATGCCGTCGTCAAGGAGGAACTGGAGGTGCTGATTCGGAGAGACTGGAGGAGGTAAGAACATCAGGAAAGACAGGAAGAGAACAAAGTGCAGGGAGCAAAGGAGGAATTGTGGGTGGGAGGTAGAGTTATTAAAAAGAGATACATTAGTGAATCGGGGAGGAGAGTCAACAGGGAATGGAGGCAGTTATTTGGGAGGAGGAATCGTTTGGGCCAATTTTTTTTTCTTTTTTTGGAAAACAAAGCAATGTTTGGTGTCCCACTTCCAAGAGTGGTATGCAGAAGGAGGGGAAAGGTCACACCTCCCTTAACCTCTGTCTAATTACTGCATATCTCCTGCTGAACAACGCAGAGCGTAGAGGTTATGGACAACAGCCTTCCGATTGGGACACAGACATTTGCCACGTATGACCTCGTCCAGAATCCTAGGAAGTTGAATCTTGGGATCACGTGTCTACATTTTAAATTAAAAACCACCTCCATGCCCTCCTCAAGGCATAAAACATCAGTGGTTGAAGCTAAGCATTGGAACTTCGACTGAAACCAGGTTCAATTAAACAAAAATACAGCCTTTTGGCCACAAACACCAGAGGTGGGTTGGGTTTATAAAAAGGGAATGTTATGCGGAAAAGAACCTAGTCCCCGGTGTAAAAGTATATGTGGTCTTTTGGGGGGGGGGGGGCTCCAGATCCACACAAAATCCGTCGCTGGCCATAAAAACAAGGTTTTGCGTTTGGACATAACAGTCCCCTGTTTTAAAACCCCACTGACATCGTGTTGAGCGAGTGGGGAGGAATGCTCTGAGATTTCAGCAACTCTTTTTCGCTCCCTTTCAAGTAATGCACTTCATGGGCATGAACATATTGTCAAGGCACTATGTAAAAACAACTTTTTAGTAATATTAACAATATATAGTACGTAAACATGTTGTGGTAACACTAGTCTAGTCTAGTCTATTCTCTACGTTTCAACCACATTCTGATAAATTGCAACATTTTAAGTTTGGTGCCGTAGCCAGTCCTTCTAATTCTAACATTTCGTTGTCTCATTTTAATTCCGTCTGTAACTTATTGGTCAGATGGGTTATATCATAAGGGGTTCCATGCGGAGGGTCTAATGGGAATGTTGTCTAGTGTGCATTGTTTGATGACATTGTGATTAACAAAAGGCCAATCTTCACTTCCAGATACATTTAATTATTATAGTTTTACCAGAAAGGCGATAAGAATATGTCTGTTGAAACATGATTGTATGTATGTTGTGTTACAATACATATACATCAATTAATCAAGTTTATTTATATAGCACATTTCATACATAAAAGCAATTCAATGTGCTTTACATGACATTAAAAGAGAAATACAATTTTAACAGTTTGATTAAAACAGACATGGATAAATTTAACATGTACAGATTAAAATAAAAAGAAATAGAGATGAACGTTTTGGAAAATTAGGAAGGAATGAAAATTACATGAACCACTTCTATGCATATATTGTGCCAGAACAATTATTGTTCAATCGTGGCTATTTTGTTTCAGGAGCTAAAATCTGAAATACATTGTGTTGGGGACCTTTGTCCAGAAATGCGGCATCGTAACAGATGTTCAGATCGGTTGGAAAGTCGTCAGTCGGTCGCTCATTTTGTCTTTCTTGCCGTCTCTTAAGATGAATGAGCCCAGAGTGATAGCATGGTTCTTTTCCAATAATTCCTCCTGCACACTCCGTCTCTGCTTTGAGTATCAGACCTGGCCTGTGTGTCTCAGTGGGGGCCACAGACGTGGGCAGCCCCCCCCCCCCC
>JACXGK010015816.1:0-10053 GCA_016801125.1 Novumbra hubbsi | reverse complement strand
CCGCTCACGTTGTTGTCATCCCAAACTCCGCTCACGTTGTTGTCATCCCAAACCCCGCTCACGTTGTTGTCATCCCAAACTCCGCTCACGTTGTTGTCATGCCAAACTCTCCGTTAGTCACTGCTGCAGTACAGGCAACCTGCCAACCGCAAAGACCTGGTTTCACAAGTATCCATCCCGTCATTTCCTATTCCTATCATCAACACCCCGTGAATATGCCTTGTTTCAGTGTTTATAATCTTCTAGCATCAGGGATTCAAACACAAACACAGCGGTCTAAAAGGCCCCCGAAAAATCCAGCTAAAAACTGCTGATTTAAGCAGAATCCAAGAAAGCATTGTTCATTTACTTTGTATAATAAGCTCCAATTTGAGAGATATTTCGCAATTACCAACATCACACAACAAATAAATAGTTGTTGGAGGCAATTTGCACAGGATATAACATGATACACATGTCATCACTTTAACAAAGGAAGCACAAACACAGTAAATCCCTCTGAAATAAACAGAACTAGGTATGCTGGGGGCGGGGGTGAGTCAGTCGAGCGTTTGTCAACATTCACTTAGGTTACAGTAAATGAAGCGGGGATTCAGGTGTGTTTCGGCACAATTTGGCCAGAGGCATTTCACATGTCACATACTGCAAGAATCAACAGGGTTGAAATGTATTGATTTTCTTTATTTATTATTATTCTTCTATCCAACCAGGTGACTTGACTGAGAACAGATCCTCATTTACAGGAAATATGTCCATTTACAGGCCGAGAGCGGACGTGGCCACTTCAGAAGGTGGCACAGAAATGAATGTGCAAACGAATGTGCAACCAGGCGGATGCAGAACCGCCACTCAGTCTGGTTTGGGGCCGCGTTTGAACGTACATGCATTGTGCCCGCAGACGAACTGGGCTCGGGGCGCATTTGTTCACCCGCGCCGTATTTAAACGCCCTGACATTTGCAGAAATTGATTCCGTTCGCAGCCGTTGCGCTTTTTTGAACACACACCTCCACGGCTCCCGTAATCCCATTTTAATTAGGGAGATGTTGCGAGCATTCTAAGCTCACGCGCTCCACTTCCCGCAGCCGTGCCACGCTGGCGAGGAATCAATCGCCAAGGCGCCGGTTGCCAGGGCGACGGCCGGGGGTTCCTGCACCACTGTCTAAGTGGTGAATGATTGTCGGGGTAACTCACTGGCGCGGGTGTGAGGGGTTTTTATCTCCTCTCTCATCGCAATGCCAGAGTTAATTAAAAGCAGCCAACATGAAATAAATCTAAATCCGAGAAGAAATGAAACACACAGTACAAATTGAAATCCCACGTCGAAGGGGGGTGGGTTGGTTTGTGTGGAAGGTGGAGGAGTAGCTGATGTTGACTGTAGCTGGTGGTGGTGAGTGTGGGGATGAGAGAAATGTGTTGTGTGAAGAATAGTGTGGAAAAAGGAACGTGCGTTAATAAATGCCAGGAGAAGCGTGGAGAAGCAGAGTGAAGGAGAGAAAAGGGATCAGGAAGGACAGATGCTGTGTTTCCATCCCTCTACCCAGACCCCGGTCCAGGCTAGGTTCAGACTGAACCACTTCCTCCTCTTCTGCATAGCCAAACTAGCATAATGCCCCTTCAGAACCAACAAACCCTGCTGTGTGGTCATGGTCCTAGGTTATATTACAGAACCAACAAGCCCTGCTTTTTGGTCATGGTCCTATGTTTTATGACAGAACCAACAACCTCTGATTTGTGGTCAGGGTCCAAGGTTATATGACAGAACCAATGACTCCTTTGGAGAATTTGTGAACCCAACACAGGTGCCAGGAGAGTGGCCAGTGTGACAGTGAGCCCCTAATCTGAACACGTCCAACCGCTACTACAAAACCTTCAATCCCTGCTACACAGACACTAGTGTCAGCTGATCCATGACCGCATAGAAGAATAAATATTTGTAACCGACGTACAACTCCCTGAGAATCTTTTCACCGGTCCAAAAACCTGGGAAATATCTCGGGATGTGTATTGTTATTTTTGTGTGTGTCCTGGGCTGACAGAGCAGCGATATCTCCCTGCGGTATCCTAGCAAACTCGTATTTCCAGGTTCCCCCGCAGGTCCTGTGGAATGGAACAGCGTAACGGTGTGTAATAAGTGTCGTCCATCTGTCGACTCCTGCGGTCCACCTCTCCGACAGGAGACTCCCTGTTTCCGTGCCTCCATGCGTCTCTCCAATTAAAAACAGGTAACGTCGGACTCCCCCATCAGCCGGACGTCCAGATGGTCAAAACGATGAGGCGTGCTTGTTTTCCCTCCCTGCGGCGCCTTCGGTGGAACGAATACGTTGCCTGTCTTGGGTTTTCAGAAGTGGCGTTCAGTCGGTTGATGATCCAGGGCGCTGTGAACTGCAGGGAGAACGCAGCCGAGACAATTAAACCCCAATACTTCTAGTCAGAAAGGACACAGGGGACTTCCTGTCGGTATTAGGACGGAATATTCCATTCAACCATTTCGGACGCCTTTTTTGTAAACACATATAAAAACTGTTTTCTCTGAAATGTTTCTCTTGGGTTAGTTACTTTTCTGTTTGTCAAAGCACTTCATTTTAAGGTACTCATATCAGGCAGGCTTGAGAGCGGCAGAAGTACACATGCACTGCAGTGTGACGTTTTAACAGAGACTACTCTGGTGTCATCACCAAGCCCATTTCCTGACCTTTGCAAACATCTCCAATTTCATGCCAAGCCAAGTGTAAATCTACATCAACGTTTACATTTCTTTTTAAGTTGTTTTAAAAGTATCCTTGATGTACTTGCTACGGGAGGGCAGGTTTGGAGATATACAATGCCCTCTAAACCTTCCTAGTATAAGAAGGCTTCTAAAGGATACCTGAGCCTTTTATTATGTACCAAAGTTTCCCATATCATCACAGGTTGGGGACGAGAAAACTGCAAAATTCCACCATGTTTAAATGTCATCATAATTCTTTCAATCAGCAACGCTCTTTGTTCCAGTGAGATCAGACAGGCACATCTACTGAGAAACATATCTGCCAATAACCCATTTATTTAACACGACTGGGGGATTTACACAGCTGTCCATCCAACTGCTTGAGCTGGCTTTCACTTTGCCTGAGCCAGCGAAAGTGGTGACAGAAATTGATAGTGTTGGTTCGTCAAACCTAATCAGAGTGCTTTACAGAGATAAAACAACTGCCAATACATAACGCATGCACAACTGGTCACAACACAAATGTAGTATATTAGAGAATTCAATATTTTGGGATTATTTATCGTACTACATCAATTATAACAATTCATGCTCTAACGCTAATTTCTTTTAAAGCGGTAATTGGGGAACAGGCCACGTGACGTGTTCGCTTTCAGACGGCTCATTTATCTACTCAGGGGCCGAACGGACGTGCGAAGACCAAACATCCCTGGAGGCGACAGATTGGAAGGACGAAGTCTCGCCCGTCCGGAAACGTAGCCTGGGCCGCACCGGCGCTCAGCGGGCTCATTAAATCACATCACACCTGCGTCAGGCCTTTTTATTTCGACGCCAACGACCCGACTTCCCACTTGTTCAGGGCTCATTAACCCGGCAAGGTGTGCTTGAGGAGAGACGGAGTGGGAGAGCTTCCAGCGCCTCGGTGTGCTTTTAATAAGTGCTAAAGCCGCCTGATCGTCCGGAGGAGAACACCGGCAATAATTGAGAAGCTAATGGTCACTGAGAGAACGTACCACCTCCCGGTTTAAATATAGCCACAGCTCAGGCCCATCGCCCCGAGGATCAGAATCTATGGACACCGGATTCATCAGTCCCCCGTCCGTCCCCTCCCTCGCTTCCACCCACCCCCTCCCCATTGCCACACTGGGTACTTCCACTAGAGCAGTGCTATGCGCATGGACTTCCAAAGGGTACATTTGTGCAAGGATCCTATCCGCTGAGTTCTTTGGTACGGATCACTTCAAATGCGATGACGCTTCAATGTCATGACAATAAATAGGAGTTATTTGTGTTGTGGGTAGGAGAACTACTTATAGCAGATATATAGATGTACTGAATTTAGAAATCTTAGACTGTTCATCCACACATATCAATTTGTGAAGTTAAACATTATTTATTTTCTTAAATTGTCTAGAATTATTGTTGCATTTTGTCCTTTCAGCACATCATCGTGTAGAACCTCTGATGGTCTCCATGACACTTCAAGAGACTGCGACTTCTATTTTAACATCTCAGTTAATTACCGCAGACACAGTTGACCTATATGACGCTTGATACGAGGGGGAAAGCCTATGAGGACCAATGTCTGTTAAGTTTCACCAACCTGAGGGCAATGTGGGAACAGGCTTGGATTGAATAATCAATGAAGCAATATAACAAGCTCATTAGCTAGGCCGAGCCACATCTCACACACAGGAAACCCGGTCTCTGTTTTTGTAAAAAGCCAACTTCAGTATTTCATCTTTCACTTTGGCAAAAGGCTGAAAACCTAGTTCACATCGGAATCAACTTTAATCACTAAAAGTATAATATATAATAACAACTGCACGTTGTATTGCATTAAACCTGTATACAATTAAACGAAACAACAACCAGGATTTTCACTTAATTTATAAAAGTTCCAACAGGTCACAGCGACGGTGGAAACTCACAAGGAGGAAATTCGAAAGACTTCCTCAAGCGGCCTAAAAAAGAAAAAGGAAAACTTCAGGGCCCATCCGAGACGTGAGAAAGCATTCAATTAATGCCTTCATCTAAGATCTGATCTGCCTTTCGAAATAATAGAACTCCGGGAGGAAAAAAAATGCTTTTATGGAGAACATGCAGTATTTAAGTCTTCTATTATACTGGAAGCACAGAGATCAGCACAAAACAAAGACAGCAGCAGCTGACTAATCACTGTTACCAAATCAAATCTATTCATACGGCAGAAAGGAACAACTACTGCCAAATTATCGTTATTTCCTACGCTTCTTCCTCTAAACAGCAACGGTTCTTTGCCATGCCAGGGGAGCGCTGGAGGTCGCGGGAAAAGTGGTCTTTCTCCACGGGGCTGGAGGTTACCTTCAGAACCAACAAACCTAAAGAGGAGTCTGGGTGTGGCTCCACCAAGGCCAGATGGACGAGGTCAAACAAAGACAGCGTCTTGGACCGTATGCCCCACCACTACTGCCGTGGATATGACACACATTGAAGGAGAGTTACTGGCCACAGGAAGGCGCCAGGTAGACCCCGGGGTTGTCTCCGTGATGTCGCCAAAGTCCTACGTCCAAGGCAAGTGTGTAACAACCGTGCAGGGTGCCGATGTCAGGAAATAACCCAAAGAAGGTCCCCGTTTTAACGCTAATTAGGTCATCGTCATAACCGATGCCAAACCTCCTTCCGGGAAGCGGCTGAACTCAGACGAGGCGAGGTTAAACGTGACGTTGCGCTCAGACAAGGGCCGGTAAAACGTCTTTTCTCAGAGCATCGGGTGGGGGTGGTCATTGAGGCCAGATTGGCCAACCAAAACAGTCGGAGCGGCCAAATTCCAGTCCTGTGAAAACCCAGATGTGGCCTTTGGCGTATTTTCCTTGTGTGTTTGCGTCCACGCCTATGTTTACGTCTGCTCGGCACAGTTTTCTCATGGCTGAAGTCCAGGTTTTTTGTTAGAATGCCCATTAAGCAGTGGCTTCCCCCCTGGAGGCTCAGACAGGAATCCAAACACGGCATGTTCTAAAACCCAACACGACAAACACTACAAAGACCGACACGGGCAATATATAATGGGGGAAAACATGCATTAAAGTGTCTGTGTGTCTCATCGCATTGCCAGGCGTGCTGTGAGGCTTTCTTTGTCCGTTTTTTATTTATTTATGGCCTTAGTTACCTGGGGTGTTGGAAAGTTCCATGGGCTTACAGCTCCATTTAGTACTTGGTTCTGGACCAGGGGACTGTTCTGCCTTGACCTCGGTTCTAGACCAGGCGTCAACATCTCGCTTAAACAGAAACAGGGATGCTGTCAACCTGAGCCAGGAGAGTAATTGACACGCTCTGTATTGGCATGATCGGTATTGACACGTTCGGTATTGACACACTCGATATTGGCATGATCGGTATTGACACACTCGATATTGGCATGATCGGTATTGACACACTCGATATTGGCATGATCGGTATTGACACGCTCGGTATTGACACACTCGATATTGGCATGATCGGTATTGACACGTTCGGTATTGGCATGATCGGTATTGACACGTTCGGTATTGGCATGATCGGTATTGACACGTTCGGTATTGACACACTCGATATTGGCATGATCGGTATTGACACACTCGATATTGGCATGATCGGTATTGACACGCTCGGTATTGACACACTCGATATTGGCATGATCGGTATTGACACACTCGATATTGGCATGATCGGTATTGACACGCTCGGTATTGACACACTCGATATTGGCATGATCGGTATTGACACGCTCGGTATTGACACACTCATTATTGACATGCTCGATATTGACAATCACCCACATGTGAGAATGTGCTGCTCTGTTCCGGGTCAACTTGGATTAATTCACGTCCTTCTTTGTACCACTTGACTGAACAACTGGCATGTAGTTTGAGTTCCACATAACCTCTGCCTTGTCGGACCTGTCAGACCAACAGTATCCCAACCCGAGAAACACCCTAACGTGGTCATTGAGAAACCTCTTGCACCTTATACACAAAGCAACGGGAATGGATGGAGAACTGGGAACTTGGTTTTGAATTGTGTGTTGGTTTTGAATTGAGTATGTTGGTTCTGAATTGTGAGTGTTGGTTTAGAATTGTGTGTTGGATTTGAGTTATGTGTGTTGGTTCTGAATTGTGTGTGTTGGTTAGTTTTGAATTGCCTAGAAAAAAAAGCAAATCTCTGCTGCGCGGGCTTCATCATTTACTTACCACAGCCATTTATTATTTACCAAAAATGGGCCTGAAAATAGATTTCCTGGAAACTATTTATTTTCGGCACAGTCAAAGCCTGCAGCAATGTGTCTGATAACAGAGTAGCGTGTCACCGAAGGCCAGAGAACAGTCTCTGCAACAAAGCCCCTGTCCCATCATGCAGCATAGAGAGAAATGGGAGGATTTCAAAGAAACAACAGAATGGAAAGGGGTTTGCTTATAACAAAGAATCCTGGAGGACAGAAAACACAACATGCGTCTATCATAGGGCAGGAACCCAAGCGTCCATGAGGGCGGCGACAGGGGGGGGGGGGTGCATTCTCGCAGAAATCAGAAATGTCACCATGCACGACTCATGCCATTGTTCTTCTTAAGACTGATAAGCCTCAAGATCAATATCTGAGGCATTTCCTGGCGTTAAAATGAACAGCCCCTCTAGATGATCTCAAATTGATGATGATCTAAAAACATGTCATGCTAATGTTAACCTTTTAGGTGGGTCCCTGAGGTGTCATCGGGACCTATGCACTTTCGTTTAACACCAGCAGTTGCCTCTGGGCCGCTATATTCACAAAGCCGGGCCAACAGAGTTCAGCATTGTTCTAATTCTAGACATTCGATTACATTGCGTCATCCAAATATTCCCCTGATATTAATACGGCTGCAACATTGGCTGTAACAGGATGTGACATCATGTGAATGCATCACAAAGCAAACACATAATTTGCACGTGTTCAAATGGCTGCATGTCCACTACACTTACGCATACAGACAATGTTTATGAGTATGAACCAGTGGGTTGAACCTGGGGTGACCATGTTGATTAGAATGAATGGACACATTTTAAGGGGTTGATACAGAATTAATTAGTGCAAATCAAGGAACAACCGTCAAAGGTTCATGTTTGATCCTCGCTGCACCATCGTAAGGCCAGTCCGAGTTCTCGAGGGATTCCTTCCCCCCCACTGTCTGGTCCATATCTTTAGGCGGTGACTTACACAACGTTGGAGTTTCACCCCAAACATCTCCAGATTTCCTGATTAGACCCTTCTAATTTCAGTAATCTTGTTCCAAATTGTTTTTCAGGAATTGACAGATCTTAACTTATTCTCGCCCTAGCTGTGTGAAAATACAAAAGGCCAGGACTTCTTTCTTTCATTGCTAAATATATATTTTCCCTCATCCATAGGGGAGATTGCTTGGAACAATCAATTTCCTGAGCACGGCTCACCACTCTGTGGCCTTTGAGATTTCCCTGGTAAAGGAGATACGCAATAGTAGTCTTTTGTGGTACTCTCACTGGCTGTAAGACTCTACCTGAAATACCAACACAGCTCTCTGCTGAGAAAACAACCCTCTAAGACACTAATTGGGCTCCCAGCAGGGAATCTGGACGTCTGGAACTTATACCGGGATTTGGAGCTGCGGGAAAAGATAAAGGTGGGGACGGAATGTGACCTTAAGCTGGTTCCACCGACAAAATAGGAATGAATCCTGGATTGAACAACACTTTCTATTTTAATCTCTTCCAGGGCTGTCCAAAAGGCAACATCCCCTGGACGACTGATGTTTGCTGATGCTTTACATCGTGGTAGAGTATTGCATAATGGGGTTTACTCATGGATCATTATTCTGTAATAAACCACTAGCAAACCACCGTATATAATGTTGCCCTTTGGCGAAGCAAACATTAAATTACACTGGAGTCATTTAGTGGACACGCTCTACTCAGCTAACGATCGAGAGGTATGTCTAGAGAGCTTGCTATTTGCCCACCGCGGGATTTGAACCGACAACACTGAAGATGCAAGTCAACATGCTCTACCCACCGTGCCACACTAGGTATTAAGACGATGTTTGCACAAACAAACTTGCCTTTCAGTTGACCCTTTCAGAAGCCATTCAGAAGAGCAGCATTAATAATCTGGTCCCTAAACAGATAACAATAGCTGTCGTTCCAAATGCAGACCAACTAATGCGACAACTTGGCAAATGAACCCACACCAAATCACTAAACCATATTGCCCAAACAGAGTTACCTAGTTTCCCACAACCCCTTAACAACACTACACAAACATCATGGGAGCAGATAGACTAGTGGTTTGAGGACTGGGCCAAAAACCGAAAGACTGCCGGTTTAAATCCATGAGCAGACAAGGTTAAAAAAAAATGTTTGAAGCCCTTAGGCAAGGCTCTGGATTGGATCGCCTGCTAAGTGACTAGAAAAACAGCATCAGTTCCTCCAGTCTTCTCAGAGTCCCTGCATAACCTCAGGTACAAATGAATTTCTGAATCCAGGTCACTGCTACTTCCTTCTTCCTGGCTTATGTAACAATTATGTCAAAATCCTTATAAATAGAAACACAGAGTTTAAATGGATTGCATGTAAACATTCTGGGGGAGAAGGGGGAAGAGAAGCCGGAGGGCGGATGATAAAACAACCATATACAGAAAATGGCATTGGTTGATGGTTCAAATCCCAAACTCACAAGGGTTAAATGAAAAAAACAGTGCTGCCTTGCCCCCGGAGCAAGGCATTTAACCTCAGGAAATGTACATCTCAGCTGATGCTCTGGTTAAGTGACAGACAAGGGTTGTGACCTGTCTATGTGGTGGCTAATTGGCTAGCACCCCAACATTTCTGCCAGGAGGAAAGTCCCAGGACCATTAATCACCTGGAGGGAGACAAGAGAAACGAGTGGAGCTGGTGGAGTCTGGACACTGCACGGACGCCCTTTTAGTCTTGTCAGGCCTCCTGCTAGGAGTGTTCACGTCGGAAACGTGGTCAGAGGACTGGGGTGGGACTGAAGGTCCTCTGCATTCACGCGTATGAAGGTCCTCTGTATTCAAAGCATACGAAGGACCTCTTAATTCACGGCATATGAAGGTTCTCTGAATTCAAAGCACATGAATGACCTCTTAATTCACGGCATATGAAGGTTCTCTAAATTCACGGCATATGAAGGTCCTTTGGATTCACGGCAAATGAAGGTCCTTTGGATTCACGGCATATGATGTCCCTTTGAATATATGGCGTATACAAGGTCCCTAACAAAAAATATGTTTTGGCAGTTGTGGCTGCAATCTGCTGTCTTGTTTACACCACAATGCGTTGTTTTGGCGGTTGTGGCTGC
>JACXGK010015815.1:0-10027 GCA_016801125.1 Novumbra hubbsi | reverse complement strand
CCCCCCCCCCCCCCCCCCGGCTGGGCTGAACCAGAACCACAGGGAGGGTAAGAAGGGCTGGAGAGTCGCGATGGGCCTCGAGCTGATGAATAAATAATACTTGACATTAGCAATTATTTACAAAAAACTTTGTAGTCTCTCTCCACTAGTCAAGAAACACTGTGCAGGCCTATCAGATATACATCACTGCAAGACCCAATATTGTTCTGAGGCCATCCCCGGAAGGATATCCTCACTAGAACCTTGTTGATTTATTTTCCTTCAGTAGCTATTTTACTTTTATTTGTATTCCTCCATGGTGGATAGTTTTCCACTCCTGTAATTTCGAATGAACAGTACAACGGCCAAGTATTACTTTCCAGTGCAGCGATATTGAAGGACGGTTTCCATGGGGGAGAATTAAAGGAAGAGTGGTTTGGTGTTTTCGCGCGTATGTGTTTGTGTTTGTGTGTGTGTGTGTTTGTGTGAGCGATGGAGTCATTGTCATCATCCTGTTGTTCTGTCTCTCAGCAGTTATATAAATGTATGTCTTGCAGAGAGAATAGGCTCACAGTGATTATGTTAGACACTTCATCTCCTCAGTCAAGATGTTGTGTGTGTTAGAGAAGCAATATCTCAGCGATTTGATCATCACATGCCGACAGGAGCCGTTGATGGGACTCGAACTCAGCATGTGTCTCCCCACCCTGACGACGGCTGTCGAGGTGTCCACTCCCAGGTCTCCGTTGTTCTGGGTCTTTGCTTCTGAGCTGGCCCGATTCCCCCTTCCACATGTCTCCTCGATTCGCTGTTTTCATCTGCTGACGGGACAATTCTTTCTGTTTGTCTGTCGCTCCGTTCTAGACCGCGGCGTGCTTTAAATCTCAGGAGGGCGTGAGTACCTTTCTGAGATACCGGAACCAGCGCTCCTGACATTCGTACCACGCTTACATAAAGTCACTAGTGTGTCTCATATTGTCCATTCTGACGTTCACTCGATCAGTAACTGAATTCCTCTGGCCGCCTGCGTTATAGAGCGACCATCTCAGCCACTGGCCGTGGAGGCGATCCGGGGACTGGGAGGTGAACCTAATAAACCTGCCACTTAGTTTGCATTTCTCCTGCAGACACAATTTGCATTTGTCATTTACTGTCATGTAGTTTTTCTCTCTCCCTTTTGCTGTCTCCACAATCAGCGATATCATACTTTTCGTGCTGCATGTTCAATATAAATGAGATGTAAATTTACTTTGGCTTCAGGCTGCCAATTAAAAACAACACTTGACATTTATTAACAGTAGGACTAGATAGGACAGGAAGGGATGGGCACGTATAGATGAATACTCGAATATCCAAAGTTATTTTTATTAAATTGAGTCCCCTATTTTTTACATTCATGTATTATTTTGGTAAAAATGTATAGACCTGAATTAATTTTTTTTTTAAAGACTATTAAAATTGCAATATGTTGACATATGACGATGTACCATGACATTAAAAAAATGCCATGTTTAATGTTACCTACGGAAAAGTTATATGGCCACACAACACTATGTGAAGTTCGTCTGTGGAAATTAAAGGTGGATGAGAGTGCAGAAAACGATGACTTAAGCAAATAGCATATAGCTGACCAGCTTATCTAACTTTGCCCTAGACCCCTGCATCTAAGAAACAACACACCTACTCTTTCACTCATAATGTACTAGCGTTGGATTGATCGTTTTTTAAAAACATTATTCAGTTAACTGAATACTATTTGAATAATAACACATAATATTCAGATGGTAAAATCTTGTCCAGTTGAGATACCAAATGCAAACCTACTTTAAGCAGAACACTGCCAATGGATCATTTAATTTAATGTGGTTTGTGGCCAAAGGAACGTCACTTTGCAGCGATTAATTATTACGTAAGTTACAATTAGAGGTCACTTTGGTAAAGCTGTAATTCAGTAGAGTTTCTAAACTCCATTACATGTCCAGCTTAATAGACTGTATGTTATCTGGGCCTGTATGGCTCAGTTGGTTAACTTGCATAGCCAAGGGTTATGGGTTTGAATCCCATTAGGGGGCCACCCCTGGGAAATGTTTTTAGCATGATCAAATATATTGGAGTGTCTGCAACTGGAATACATATATTACTTAAATGGCCTGTGCTAAATCCAACTATGCTTGCTGGAAACATGCATTTTATTTTATTTGTTATTAATTAGTGTACATTTGTAACCCTATCCTGTAGTAATGTGGTTCCCCTATCCTGAAGTGTTGTTGTTCCCCTATCCTGAAGAACTATGGTTCCTCTTTCCTGAAGAACTATGGTTCCCCTATCCTGAACAACTATGGTTTCTCTACCCTGAAGAACTATGGTTCCCCTTTCCTGAAGAACTATGGTTCCCCTTTCCTGAAGAACTGTGGTTCCCCTTTCCTGAAGAACTATGGTTCCCCTTTCCTGAAGAACTGTGGTTCCCCTATCCTGAAGAACTATGGTTCCTCTTTCCTGAAGAACTATGGTTCCTCTTTCCTGAAGTACTGTGGTTCCCCTTTCCTGAACAACTATGGTTCCCCTATCCTGAAGTATTGTTGTTCCCCTATCCTGAAGTACTGTGGTTCCCCTATCCTGAAGTATTGTGCTACCCCTATCTGGAAATTCTGTGGAACCCCTAACCTGAAATGCTATGGTACCCCTATCCTGAAATTCTGTGGAACCCCTATCCTGAAATGCTGTGGTACCCCTATCCTGAAATGCTGTGGTACCCCTATCCTGAAATGCTGTGGTACCCCTATCCTGAAATGCTGCGTTACCCTATCCTGAAATGCTGTGGTACCCCTAACCTGAAAGGCGGTCGTGCCATTAACCTAAAACACAGTGGAACCAGGTTCCCCTTGAAGTTTTGACAGCAGAGTCCAACCCATTTTCTTAAGTCGTATAAAACAATTACTTGCATAACTAAAGCTGGCACATTCCTATTTGTTTCCTTTCCTACTGCTGACTTTGCAAGCCACTTTGTTTAGCAACAACCAAGTACCAGTAACATATTAAATGATGTAAGCTTCAGTAAAGGGTATAGATTGTTGTTGTTTCTATGCCAACAAACACATTTTCTGGGTTACCACCCCCTCCCTCCCCCACCCCCCCTTCGGGCTGATCTTGCCATCCACTAACAACCACCATCTCTTGGTTACCAACACCACCCCCCCCTCGTGGGCTGATCTTGTTCTCCTCCAATTTAGCCAGTCTGGATGACGGGGGGAGTAACTGGCCTCATTCCTCTAGTGCGAACGTGTTTGATTCCATCCTGTGGTGAACTGTGCTTCGGTTATTGTGTTAGTGGGAGGAGTTGGAAGGCAGGTCAATCGCTCATTGTGACAGAGCAATAAAAGGATTCTCAGTTAGCCTGCAGTGAACGTTATATTTGTTTCTACACGTTTGTTGCTCCCCCCCCGTCTTCACCCCCCCTCTCTACATTGCTCTCTCACCCCCCAGATCTTGTTTCCCTGCCTCTCTTCCGATCTCCCTTTCCCCCGTCTCTCTATAGGCCCTTCGTTGCTCCTCAAAATCCCTCCTCTCTTCCTACGTTTCTCTTTCCTTGTGATCTTCCATCCTTCTCTCTTCCTGTCATCATGCCTCCTTCTCACTTCCTACATTTCTTCCTGTCGTCAAGCCTTCTTTTCACTTCCTACGTTTCTCTCTTCCTGTTTAATCTGGTTTAATACCTCGGGTCTCCTAAATCAGGATTCTCCATGCCATTCACAAACACACACACACATATAGATAGACACAACTCTGTTCAGGTGGCATTTCTCTCAGGGCTGAGGTTGTTGTGAAAGGGTTTGGAAGGTAAATGGTGATTGATTTGATACCATTCCTCACCCTGTATCCCATTCAGTTGCGCTCATACAGGCAGACAGTCTGAAATTGTATTCAGTGGGACCTTCCGTTTGTTATGGTTTGATGAGATTGGTTAACTTCAAGCACAATAGCATAAGAACCTTGAGTGAGTTTAAAGTCTACTTTTGCTTTGAGTGAGAATGATCAAGATTAGATAAATGAATAAACCTCTGTGTCCCATTGATGTGAGATGGGTACCAGTGTATGCGAAAGGAAATGTCTATACATAAGAACTTCAGAAGTCTTTTATGAAATGTTCATACAGGTCTACAGAGAAGCAGCCGCACCATTTTCCTTCTTTCAACTCTTTTATTAACTTTGGATTTTTCCAAAACACATCCAAATCAATAACAGCATAACAAACATAATCAGATGAAGTGACAAAAACAAACAAAATAGACCAAAATACAAACATGATTTAAAACACACTTAACAAGTTACAGTAATTTTATTGTTATTTATTTATTGTTATGTAAAGGTTATTGTTAAAATAAGCTCACAGTATGAAGAAATCAGTAAAACTGTGAATTTGGTAAACCATATTCTTGATAAAATGGCTTGAATGATTTAAAGGCACTGTCACATAACAAATAATTGTACGTGATGATTCTAGGTTCATACCAATTTTAAAATACATTATACGTACCAGCACAGCAATATATACCTTTCATATACAAAGCATCCGCTTCTGTAACTTTCTGGTGATTTGAATGTAAAATTCTGTTTAATCTTTCAGCCAGCCAGGGCTTTTAGGACCTCTTCCTCCTCCCTCTGGACTCTTACTTTGTCTTGGGAAGGGGTGCCTAAACATTTTCCTATAAAGGGCAAAAAATCAGACTTGATTGAGGGCCGTGTGCCGAAAGTAATGTTGCATTATACCAAACTGTATTATATTATATGGTGTGGCGATTTAAATCAAAGGTCTCCGCGGGCCCTAGTTGGGGCACCCCTTGTCTTACAATTTGGACTGGGTCTTCATTGCTTCAACATAACCTACACTGTTTTAACTGGACCTTCACTGTTTCAACTGGACCCTTAAAGTTTCAACTGAATCTTCACAGTTTCAATCGAACTCTCACGTTTCAGCGGAACCTTCTCCTTTATCAGCGGAACCTGGGGCCTCACTGTTTTAACTGGAACCATACTGTTACAGCATGGCCCTTACTGTTTCATCTTGGGCCTCATTGTTTTAAGTTTAGTCTCATTTAATTTATTTAATACATTTCTTCATTTTTATGTCTGAAATTTACTACAACCGAATGCTCCTGTCAGAGCCAAGAGTCACAATTGACTCAAATGCCTTGTGCCTTGAGTCCCTCTAAATATATCAAACAATGCTAGCTTGTTCCAACAATGGGTAGATAAGACACCATTGTCAATTTAACCCATATGTGTATGTTTTTTATTTTCCCTATTCATTACTATTCATATTTTTAACTATTTGCATATGGTTACAACATTGATATACAAAACGTTTACCATGGAAATGAATTTAAGCTCGAGAGAGAGGAGAGAAAAGATACAGGCTCTATAAGGAGAGAGAATAAAGTGGGAGAACCAGAAAGGAGAAATCAGGTGAACAGATGAAGCGAAAGGACAGAGAATGAGAGAGAAGAGATGGAAGAGACAAATGTTTCCCATGCCAGTCTAGCCCTTTCCATGTAAATTAAATTGACTAAGCGTCATAAGTAGCTAACCTCTCTTCTTTATAGCCCTGTTATATCTCAAGGCCAGGCTCCATACAACAGTAGAATTCAGTACGGCGGAACTCGAGAGTCTCACACAGACACAGACACACACACACACTGAACAGGTGCTACCTGGCGTGTTGCCTGGCATTACTCTGTCAGGATGGACGACAGGTGCATTCCATTAGAGTAGAGCTTCTATCGTGTCTCCAGAGATGTTGAACTTTAAATGTGCGAGCGTACGTGTGTGTGTGTTAACACAATGTGGGTGCGCAGATGAGCCAGAGAAATGGTAATGGATAAGGTTGATTACATACATTGCTGCCATTCTACTACCTGTGGAGTGTTTCCGACACCCCCACCACACCAACCAACACCTGGGGGAAAACACCTACCAACACCTGGGGGAAAACACCCACCAACACCCACCAACACCTGGGGGAAAACACCCACCAACACCAGGGGGAAAACACCCACCAACACCTGGGGGAAAACACCCACCAACACCTGGGGGAAAACACCCACCAACACCCACCAACACCTGGGGGAAAACACCCACCAACACCTGGGGGAAAACACCCACCAACACCTGGGGGAAAACACCCACCAACACCCACCAACACCTGGGGGAAAACACCCACCAACACCTGGGGGAAAACACCCAGTCCCAACGGTTGATGAATGCGTTGGGAACCTCTCTTCTGAAGGAGGGGGTGGTGATGAGCTGTTCAGCTCCATCCCTTGCACTCCACCGGACGCCCCTCTGTGACAGACGTCACATGACATCTAGCTACACGCTTGAACAAATAAAACCATTGTAGTGTCAAATACGCACGCTACAATGTCCTCCCTAATAGCAACCAAAATATATAACAAAATATTTATTCTTGGCATGTTACATTTGTTTTTGTTTGGGTTTTTACCCCTCATGTGTTTTTATTCCTTCTCCTCTGCCTGTCCCGAGCTAGCAGGCGTCTTATGAGCCCACAAACACACCGGCCCACAATGCTTCTAGCATACAGAGCAGTTCATTCTCTATTCATTATATGCAGGAGAATCCCTGTGGTTTGCACGTGGTTCATAGTCAGGTCCAATAAATCAGGAGATGGCATCTATTAACACCCTTCTTTAAATCTGTTCCCCCTTATCGCCTCTCCTTCACTCCTCCAGTCTCCTCTCATTTCCTCCTCCTCTCCTCTGCGTGTCTCGGTATGGTTACAGTCACAGCCAGGTTCTGTAGCGTGTCTCTAGGCCAGTTTCCTGGACCGCAAGGAGGTGATAGCGGCAGTCCCTCTTCTGGCCCGGTTCTGATCCGGCCCATTACCTCAGGAGCCTCTTACTGGCACAGCACGGCCTACTCTGGCCCACTTCCGACTCATTGCTGGCTGGCTGCTGATTCACACGGAAGGCCAACAATCGGCTCATGGCTGGTCTAGTGCTGACGGGCTACTCGATCCCTTGCCGTCCAGCCGAAACACGGCCCCTCGTCTTCCAACCCTCGTTGGGCCACCGGTTCTGACCGGCATGGCCTTAGGGGACAACCGGGCTGGGCATCACACACTGTGGAGCCTGGGGGTCTACACTCCCTGCGGTGATCTACACTCCCTGTGGCGGTCTACACCCTCTGTGGCGGTCTACACCCTCTGTGGCGGTCTACACCCTCTGCGGTGATCTACACTCCCTGCGGTGATCTACACTCCCTGTGGTGGTCTACGCCCTCTGTGGCGGTCTACACCCTCTGTGGCGGTCTACACCCTCTGCGGTGATCTACACTCCCTGCGGTGATCTACACTCCCTGTGGCGGTCTACACCCTCTGTGGCGGTCTACACCCTCTGTGGCGGTCTACACTCCCTGCGGTGATCTACACTCCCTGCGGTGATCTACACCCTCTGTGGCGGTCTACACCCTCTGTGGCGGTCTACACTCCCTGCGGTGATCTACACTCCCTGTGGCGGTCTACACCCTCTGCGGCGGTCTACACCCTCTGCGGTGATCTACACTCCCTGCGGTGATCTACACTCCCTGCGGTGATCTACACTCCCTGCGGTGATCTACACCCTCTGTGGCGGTCTACACCCTCTGTGGCGGTCTACACCCTCTGTGGCGGTCTACACTCCCTGCGGCGGTCTACAGATGCCTCTGGTCTGAGTCTTCCGGCTGCCTGGCAGTTTTTGGCTTGCCACCTTAGAGTCGCAGCCTGGCAGGCCCTAGTGCCAACACACCCCCTCACCATGACCATCCAGCAGTCACACCACAGTCTACCCACACACACACACACTCACACAAGTACACTCACACAGACACCCACACGCCCTCACATAGACACACACATGCGCGCGCACACGCAAACTCACAAGCACACTCACTCCCAGTGGCACCGCCGTGCCTGCCGGGCCTAATCCATGTGTCTCGGCCTCGTCGTCTTGCGCTCTGCCGCTCTCTCTCCTCATCGCCTCAAACACTCCCACCTCCTCGGTGCAGCACCTCCTGCGCATGAGGAGCGGGTGTGGAGAGCCAGAGGCGCAGTGGCACTCTCCTGTCTCTGAAGGGGCGTAGTTTCTGAAGGGGCTTAGTTTCTGAAGGGGCGTATGAGTATGAGTATGAGAGTATGAGGCAAACCTTGAGACATTCCGCTAGGGGTAATTAATCACAGGAACAGAAGGAACAGAATCAATCCTACGTCACACACGCACACACACATGTGCAGACTCTCTAAAAAATACACACATACCTGGGTAGCCCCCCTGCAGTAGTAGAATTCTTTTTTCTTACTCTCATTCATCAAAACGCACACACACACATCCCAACACACAGACACCTCTAAACACACATCCCAACACACAGACACCTCTAAACACACATCCCAACACACAGACACCTCTAAACACACATCCCAACACACAGACACCTCTAAACACACATCCCAACACACAGACACCTCTAAACACACATCCCAACACACAGACACCTCTAAACACACATCTGCAGATCCACTCACATCCATGACACCACATCTTTACCTTGTTCTATTTGCCTATCCATGGCCTGCAGTGTGTGTGTGTGTGTGTGTGTGTGAGAGAGACAAAGTATGATGTAAACCTTGAGACATCCCCCAGGGGTAATTAATCAGACTGGGAAGGAACGTTTCTCACACACATACACACATACATACGTACATGCATTCACACTTAAATACACACATGCATACACACATACATGGGTAGTCCCTCTGTAGTAGTCGATTTGTTTCCTAACTCTCATTCAACACAACAGACACACACCCCTACACACAGACACCTCTGAACACACATCCGCAATCCGCACAGTTACATCCATGACCTGTAATGAATGTTCTTCAGTGAATGTCAATATAGACACCTCATCTTCACCTTGTTCCATTAGCTTATCCTGGCCTCCTGTGTGTGTGTGTAATATGTTACTTATGATATTCAGGAGCATCTGTGTGTGCATTCCAGTGCTCAAGTGTTCTGGGTTGTGTGTGTGTATTTGCGTGTTTTCAGCATATACATAACGGCTGTTTCCTGAGGATTATTGCTCCAGTAGTTTGCGGCGTTCATTGGTGTTTGTATTTGTCAGCCAGCAGGCAGAGTGTCTGTGGGAAACTGCCTTTGTGTATGATTGGGTTATTTCCTCCCGTAGCTAATGACCATTATTCTTTATGACTGGAACTCGGGTCTCTCTGCATTTTGCTATGTAAACAACCCCCCGGCCGTTTGCGGGCACAATATCCTTCACACGTTCCGAGTGCCACCCTCTTTCCAAGAAAACAGCACTGCTTTGTACCCGTATCATACTGGCACTTGGTCAAAAGTAGTTTGCTATAAAGGGGATAGGGTGTGATTTGCGGACCTCTGTGTTTTCTGTCTGCCGACGCAGAGAAACCGAAAAGACAAAAAACATGGTTAAAAGTTGTGTGATATTGCATTACTGATTTACATTGTAGGCATTTTGCAGACGTTCTCATGCAGAAACCTTTCGTAGAACTGAGTGGAGCAACAACTCAAGAGTAGTAAGTCAGAGCTAGGAAAACCAAAACGAGTAGTAAGTCAGAGCTAGGAAAACCAAAACGAGTAGTAAGTCAGAGCTAGGAAAACCAAAACGAGTAGTAAGTCAGAGCTAGGAAAACCAGAACGAGTAGTAAGTCAGAGCTAGGAAAACCAAAACGAGTAGTAAGTCAGAGCTAGGAAAACCAAAACGAAAGTACGTGCAAGCAGCAGTTCACAAAACGCAAAGTGAAGGTATTTATTGTAAAAATATTGTTTTTAAAAATGTTGTATTGTTCATTCAATTAAAAAGGGAGTTTTTAATAATTATCATAAGTGAGGAATTCCTTCCAATACAACTTTTTTCAAATGCCTCTGCCCCCTCCCCCACGGCTTGTTGTGGATTTGGCTGAGACCCTCCCCCCACTGCTTGTTGTGGATGTGGCTGAGACCCTCCCCCACGGCTT
>JACXGK010015803.1:0-10002 GCA_016801125.1 Novumbra hubbsi | reverse complement strand
GTTTAATCCTGTTTCTAGTGGATACGCTACATGTTCTTTGTAAACTATTTAAGTTCTGTTTTGTTGTTTAGTACAGCACCTTTGCTTTTAGCGTTTACAGTTCGTGTTAGTTTGTCTTTTATGTTATTTGGATTAAATCACCTTTTCTTTATACTAAAATGTCTGCGTATGGTTCCGCCACACTACAACACCGTGACAGGCTGACTAAATACTTTTTTGCCCCACTGTACATTCAATTGATTGATTTGTTGCAAGGTTTAGGAAATATTCAATTTTTTGTGGCAAAAACATAGCCACACTGAAAGCCGGTTACCATAGCAACTCGTCTTACAGTTCTTGCACAAAAAAAGAAATGACAGGCCAAAATGTGTGTCTCATTTTCAAATGCATCGCTGTTGTTCTGTGGATGGTTTTGTTGCAAAGTTTAGGAAATATTCAAGTTTTTGTGGCAAAAACAAAGACATAAGGAACGATGGGTAGCTAGCCACATTGAACGCCGGTTACCAAGCTACTTACAGTATATCCAGAAAGTATTCTCAGCTCTCCACTTTTTCGACACTGCTGTTACAGCATGTGATTTTTTCTTTTTAATTGATTTGCTATATATATATATATATTTTTTTTTAATCTATTTTGGAATAAGGTACATAAGTATTCATAGCCTTTGCCATGACACTCAACATTAAGCTTAGGTGCATCCTGTTTCTACTGAACATCGTTGACACGTTTCTCCAACTTGATTGGATTTGACCTGTGGTAGATTCAGTTGAATGATTTAGAAAGGCACACACCTGGGCACACAACCCATAGCACAAACCAAGCCATGAAGTACAAGTGATTGTCTGTAGACCTCAGAGACAAGATTGTATCGATGCACAGATCTGGGGTACAGAAACATTTCTACAGCATTAAAGGTCCCAATGAGCACAGTGGCCTCTATCATCCAAGGGAGGAAGAAGTTTGGAACCACCAGGGCTCTTCCTACAGTTGGCTGCCTGACCAAACTACGTGATCGGGGGAGAAGGGCCTTAGTCAGGGAGGTGACCAAGAACCTGATGGTGCTTCTGACAGAGCTCCAACGATGCTCTGTGATGAGAGGAGAACCTTCTGGAAGGGCAACCCTCTCTCCAGCACTCCACCAATCTGGCCTGTATGGTAGAGTTGCCAGACAGAAGCCACTCCACAATAAAAGGCACATGACTGCTTGCCTATAATTTGCCAAAAGTCACCTGAAGGACTCTCAGACCATGAGAAACAAAATGCTCTGGTCTGATGAAACAAAGATTGAACTCTTTGGCCTAAATGCCAAGTGTCATGTCTGGAGGAAAACAAGCTCATTATCTGGCCAATACCATCCTTACAGTGAAGCATGGTGGCATCATGTTGTGGGAATGTTTTTCAGCGGCAGGAACTGGGAGACCTGTCAAGATTGAAGGAAAAACGAATGCAGCAATGTAAAGAGACATCCCTGATGGAAACCTCCTCCAGAGTGCTATGGACCACAGACTGGGGCAAAGGTTCATCTTTTAACAGGACAATGACCGTAAGCTCACAGCCAAGATAACAAAGGAGTGGCTTTGGGACAACTCTGTTGTTCCGGAAAATGTGAAGTGCTGTGAATGCTTTCCGGATGCACTGTAAGTTACTCAAACTTTCCAGAATGAGAATGCCATGCAAATGGCTGGCGGTTCTGAAGTCTGCACATAATGCTAGCTAGTTACAGTACAGTTGATGCATTGACAATGAAATGGCACTGACTTCAACCATGGGACTTCTTCAGAGGTCAAGCTAAAGTTATTTTGCTACTTGTTTGCCAGCTATTCTTTCTTTTTTAAGCAGGAGAAAGTTGTGTTAACTTACTGACAGTACACAGCTGGACACCGAATACAGCTGGTATGACTGCAAGCACACTTAACAATTTTTCCAGAAAATGTACCTTTTCTAGTAGTATTGCAATTTGAAACTTTACCCAAACCGAAAAGGAATTTCTTATGTTTTGTGAGATTGGTGAATACATTACATTACATTACATTACATACATACAGAATCCTTCAGTTTGCCATTATACACTGTCCACTTCATTTTGGAAGATGAGAAATGTTTGATTTTGTGGTAAGTAGGTTTGTTTTTGGATTTCAATGTTTACGTCATTTAGCAGATGCTCTTGTCAGAAACAACTTACAGAGATGTGGGCATATATTTTTATATTTGTATTTATATTTTTAGCTACTTACAATTTAAAGCTTCATTTGAGAGAACAACCAGTCCATATTAGATCACCAAATGAATACATTTGTTTTTTAGTGTCAGAGACATTATCAAACTTCACACATACGGAGCATTTGGAAAGTATTCATACCCAATTTTATCAAATGTTAAATTACAGCCTTTTCTAAAATAATTTAAAGGAATGTTTTCGCTTCAATATACCCCACAATTACCAAGGAAAGACAGGTTATTAATGTAAATATTATATTAATCTGTTGGCATTTTAAAATTGTTTGGCTTTGGCTGATGGATTTCTCTGAATAATAATGGACCCAAGTCAGGGGAAGAAGCGTTCGTTGTTGTTTAATTACAAAATAATCAGTATATGAAGATGTTATTGGTGTTGCTCTCTGCTTCCTTTGGCTTGTCCTCAAATTACCCAAACATATATACCTTTGGCACGGTCCCACAATAGATTGTCGTTGACGGACAGGACACATGGGCGATGTAAGTGTGTGCGCTTTGCACAGTTAGCACTCTGCGTTGTCTTAAACTCTCACACCAATATGCACTTGAATAGATCAAAATCCTCCTAGTTAGTTTTTTATTTAAAAACCCAAACTCTTGGAATAAAGAGCCAAAAGAACGAGTAATTTCTCTTTGTTACAATACTTACAGAGGACACTGTGTTTCATCACATGTGTTTATATTATACAGCTGTGTTGGTTCATCTTTAGCATGGATGCCAATCATTTCAGAGATGACTGTTCATTTCTTTATTAGCGACCTCAGTCTCAGTCTAGAAGGTTATGTGTACTGTACAAGTAGTGAAGTGGCATGCCAACAGCATTAGTAAGGTCTATACTCAGTACACTTACTCACTGTCTTAGTGACAGAGATGTCCAAACAAGGAATCTGTAACTAATTATGAGTCTGTCCCAAGTGAAATAATGGATAGCTTCTCAGTTGTAAATGAGCCTGAGATTTAATTCAGTCAGCTATACTTAGATTTCGGCTGCTGTTAATATCCGTAAAGACATTGTATGCCTCAGACAAATATTAACATTTAACAATAAATCTCAATTCAATATTACAAAATTATTATTTATTTTTATTTATTTATTTTTCCAAAAACGATTTATCAGTTTCAAAGGATGTTGTCTTGGTACTATTTTCTATTGAATATAGGGTTTAATTGATTGGCTCGTCATTGCATTCTGTTTGTATTTACATTTTATACAGCATCCCAACATTTGTAGGAAGGGGGTTGTGTTTTTCAGAGGTGCATTACATATTGTCATATTGACAAATCATACAGATTTGGGAAACTACGATTCAAGGGGCCATTGCACTTCCTTGTTAAACTAGGATTTAAGTTAAGCCACATAAACAGCAATAAATTACAAAGACACCGTCATAATCTGCCTAGGTTTTCCTCAGTAGTTTTACATTGCTTCTGTATTTTAATAACCTCTGTCATTTTGGCTTTGAGGGCGCTGGGAAACCCACATTTTTGCAGTGCTGCTAGACTGGTTCAGGGTGATTGTGGAACAATATCTGGCTGGTCTGTCTGGCTATCTCAGGCAATGATTGGCATAGGTTCTACACAATGCAGCTATCCATAGTCTAATTGGTGTCTTCGTTCAGCACGTAACTGGGACTGCAGCTGAATAACAGATCCAACTCATTCATGTGTTTGGATAGAGTAGGCAGATGGGAAACATATTATGTTTACTTACGAAAAGCTGAATAAGAGCTGTGAATACTCACTCACATTGTGCTTTCAAGATAGCCTTGGATTGTATAAAGAGTGTGATTATTGGAGGGGAAGTCCAGCAGGTCATCAGTTCCTGTATACAGATTTACAGCGAGAACCATTGAATACAATGTGCATATCCAAGTCCATAGACAAACTATGGGATATGAGTCGTATCATTTTGATGATGAAAAACCAAATTGTACACATAGTGAATACACGAACATGAGATCATTTAAACAAACATTTTGGAGTAAGGGGTGATACCTTTGTTTGCAACACTAGATCACAGTCATACAGTATCTGATTTGTATCATAGGGCATAGTGAAGACCATAGAATGACTTAGCCGCTGAGTGGATATTTGGGGCAGTGCTAAGGGAACTACATGACATTAGACTGATTTTACAGTTCTCATATTGCCATGGAAAGTGTCTCAACTCTGAATTCTAGTCTTGTGTTATCCTGCCCGGCTATATTCATTAAGAAAAACGTCTCCGTAAAATGATTTCAAGTTGGATTTGACCAGTGTTGGTTTCTGAACCTCCATTTTGTGGATACATTAGACTACGGAAGGCTTAATTAATGTAGTCTGATTTCTTAGAAATCCTGAGTATCATCTACAGTTAAGGTAAAGGAGGGATGGAGGTATTCCTTGTTTACCAAACTATTCAAATGATTGATGTTGTGAAAGCGTGGGCTATGAAAACCAGCAAGCAGATTGTTGTGTATGTTTACATGCCAGGAAGTACTGTAGGAAAGCGGGGAGTGATGTTTTGGGCAAGAGCAGATGTCCTCATGTTTCCTTATGAGATTCATATTTATTTGGAGACTACACACGTCATACTCAGGTTTTAACTCCGTCTTAATGGTTGAAATGTCTCACCGGTCACCAAGCAAACAATTATTTTTACAAGATAGACCTCTGTTGCAGCTCTTTTTCTTTGGAAACAAAGTTTGTTTAATACTTTTAATATATTTGCAAAAATCAAAAAAGCAGCTATAAACATGTCCATAAGTATCAGGTTGGATGGGGAGCATCGGTGCACAGCCATTTTGAGATCTCTCCAGAGATGTTCAATCAGATTCAAGTCTGGGCTCTGGCTGGGCCACTCAAAGACATTCACAAAGTTGTCCCAAAGCCACTCCTTTGTAATCTTGGTTGTGTGCTTAAGGTCGTTGTCCTGTTGGAAGATGAACCTTCGCTCCAGTCTGAGGTCTATAGGGCTCTGGAGCAGGTTTCCATCAAGGATGTTTCTGTACATTGTTGCATTTATCTTTCCCTCAACCCTGACTAGTCTCCCAGTTGCCGCTAAAACATTCCCAAAGCATGATGCTGCCACCACCATGCATTAATGCAGGGATGGTATTGGCCAGGTGATGAGCGGTGCCAGGTTTCCTCCATACATGACACTTAGCATTTAAGCCAAAGAGTTCAATCTTTGTTTCATCAGACCAGAGAATTTTGTTTTGTCATGGACTAAGAGATCTTCAAGTGCCTTTTGGCAAACCTTTTACAGAGGAGTGTCTTCCGTCGGGCCACTCTACCATACAAGCCTGATTGGTAAAGTGCTGCAGAGATGGTTGCTCTTTTCACAGGGCAATGCTGGAGCTCTTTCCGAGTGAGTGACCATCAGGCTCTTGATCACTTCCCTGACTAAGGCCCTTCTCCCCCAATTGCTCAGTTTGGCCGGGCAGCCATCTCTTGGAAGAGTCCTGGTGGTTCCAAACTTCTTCCATTTACGAATGATGGAGGCCACTGTGCTAATTAGAACCTTCAATTCTGCCAAAATGTTTCTGTACCCTTCCCCAGATGTTACCTCATCTGTAGACCTGCGTGCCTTGGAGGTCATCTGTAGGACTATATAGGCAGGTGTGGGCCTTTCCAAATCATGTCCAATCAACTGAATTTACCACAGGTGGACTCCAAAGTTGTAGACACATTTTAAGCATTATCAGTGGAAAAAGGATGCATTTGGTGACAAAGGCTGTGAAAACTTATGAACATGTGATTTTTTTGTTTTTATTTTTTCACAGATTTGTAAAAATAAATCTAAAATCATTATCATGTGGAAAATGTGAAGAGTTGTGAATACTTTACGGATGCACTGTACATGCAGAAATTCTTTGGCATTGTCATGATGGAATATGCAAGGCTTTCTCAGAGAAATATGTAATCCGGACAACTGCATATGTTGCTCCAAAACCTGTATATATTGTTCAGCATATCACAGATGTGACACCCATGCTATTGCATTGATGCACCCCCATACAATTACAGATGTTGTTTTTTTAACTGTGCGCTGATAAGATGCTGGACGGTCCCTCTCCTCTTTAATCCAGAGGATGCAACATCCATGATTCCCAAAAATAATTTACAATTTTGATTCGTCAGACAACAGGACAGTTTAGCATTTCACTCCATCTTAAATAAGCTCTGGCCCAGAGAAAGCATTTATGTTTCAAGAAACAATCAAATGTCTTAGTTTCAACATTTTATATGTTGTCTTTGTACTATGTTCTTTTGAATATTGGGTAAATGATTTGCACTTTATTGCATTCTGATTTCCATTTCACGCAGCGGCCCAAACAGTTGTGTTGTTAAAAGTAGACTAAACAATGTAGCCTATATCATGTCTCACACAAGTCCAAGGAATTTTGACTCATACAGCGCTGAGATGTGTCATTGATCGTAAAAAGGTTATTAAAATGTGAAAGAACGTTACAATACAAACTTTTCTATTGTGAAATGGAAGAAGTTTGGAACCAATAAGACTTCTTAGAGCTGATTGTCCACTCAAACGTAATAACCGGGCAAAAAGGGCCTTGATGAGAGAGTTTCTCTGCAAAGCTGGGAGATCCTGTCAGAAGTACAACCATCTCGACACAACTCCATCAACAAGTCTTTGGCACAGCTGTGAATCTGCCTAGAACAGGCCGTCCCCAAAATGGCTAACATTGCAAATTAACTTTTCACAACCGTGAAGCATGCTGGTGTCAGCATCATGTTTTGGAGATGGTTTGCTGCCATCTCCAAGATGGACATAATGGATGCAGAAAATCTGAAAAATCCAAAAGAAAACCTGTTGAAGTCTGCTAAAGGCCTAGGAAATGTATCTTCCAGCAGGACAATGACCCAAAACATACAGCCAAAGCTAAACTGCAGTGGTTTAGAAACAAAAAGGGCAATGTTATGTATTCTTTTTTTTTTGTATATCCAACTGAGAATACGTAGGAAGAGATAAAAAAAAAAATTCACCAAAGATTCACTTCCACATTTTCTAAACAAAATCCATATTTTAGAAATGTGCTAAAAATATTTTAGACTTTGATCAACACTGAATTTGTATTTCATAACCTTTAAACTATAGATATATGAACAATTTATTTAAAATATATAATCTTGCAATATGAAAAACATACAGACATTTTAATTAAACAGAGTCATGTTGACCTAATTAAATACAAAAAACAACGTTATTGAAACAAAGAACAAATAGCCTTAACAAGCCGACTGCCACCAATTCAAGTTGGTCCCTTCAGTATTAATCTACAGTTTTAGTCAAAAGCTTGAACACACCAACTCATTCACAGATATTTCCTTATTTTACTACACTACTCAAAATGACTGTCACGTCCTCGTCTAGGGACGCGCCCCCACCTCTGCGTGTGGTGAGCCGGCGCGCGACGTCGCCGGAGTTCTAGTCATCATCGTTCGTGTTGTCCTGTTTCCCATGTCCTGTGTTTACCATGCGCCCTTCCCTAATTCCCTACAGGTGCAACCTGTTGAGATGCCATATATTCCCTCCTGTGTCTTGTCCTTGTGTCCGTTATTGTTACATGTATGTGGGGAGCATTGGCACGTAGGTCTGCTTTTGATATTCAGCGGATGCGCTGGTTCTCGGTGCCTTTGTGTTTTACTTATGATTTACCTGTGTGCTACTGAGCAACCTTTTGTTTTGTTCTCCTCCTTAGTAAAATAAAAACTCTGCAAACGCACCTGCGTTTTGGTCCTGCCTCTCCTACGCCTCACAATGACTTAACAACGGTAAATGCAAACCAAAATCACCAACTAATTAAGGGCTGGATTCAAAGTCACATCGAAAATCTAAGTGAACATTTTGATTAATAGTTCCACTAAGCGCAAACCAGATGGGATGGCATATTGAGGCAGAATGCGGTGGTAAACATTCTGGTTGTGTGTTCCTTGAATAAAAAAAAAGAAATAATAATTACTATTATGAGAGTGTGACCAGCAATGCACCCTCACACCACAGCACCACAAAAGCTTGATTCACATAGTGTCCTCAGAACAGTTGATGTTGAGTTGTGTCTGTTACTTGAACTTTAGGCTACAGTCTGATGTGCTTTTGATTGCAGATTTTTGAGACAGGTAACTCTAATGAACCTCTCCTGTGTAGCAGAGGTAATTCCTTTCCTGTTTCATTATAGAGCTTGATGGTTTGGGCGACTGCAGTTGAAATTTTCCAGATCAACGGACCTTCATGAAATGCTCTTTGCTAATTTTAGCTATTCATGTCAAATTATGGATTACTACAATACAGAAATAACAATGGTGTTTTTATATCACACCTCGTCACAACACAACTGATTGGCTCAACATATTAAGAAGGAAATAGATTCCACAAATTAACTTTTAACAAGGCACACCAGTTAATTTAAATGGATTCCAGGTATTGCCTCGTGCAGCCAGTACAGAGAATGCAAAGAACTGTGCAAAACTGTCATCAAGGTAAAGGGTGTTTACTTTGAAGAATGTGCAATATGAAATGTATTTTGATTACTACATGATTCAAAATGTTTAATCTCATAGTTTGGATGTCTTCAATATTATTCCACTATATGGAAAATACCATGTAGAAGTCAATATAAAGCAATACCCTTGAATGAGTAGGCATGTCCAAACACTTGTGGTACTGTGCATCATCAGCTATTGAACGTCATTAACACAAATATGAATCGGCATGAGCATTTCCCTGCAAGGCCCTTATGTTTGTGTAGAGGCCATTGTTACATAAGCTGTGTTTCGCCCGGAACTGTTGGTTTACCCGGGGCCTCCCCCCTTTACCTCAGGACTGGCACGTAACTCTTCACCAGAGTACTTTTATGTGTCCACGTCCACACCGGGGCCGGAGCCAACAGAGGCGAGACAGAAAAGGCGGCTGGTGACAAGAGGAAAAAACACACAGGTCTATCTTCTTGATACTCTCCCACACCGCCACTCACTACCCACTCATGCCTATTACCCACACACAAAGGCTGATGTGTTCTCCCACTCGCTCTTGTCAGAGTTCACAGCCCGAGCCACATTGACCCTCCACGTAATACGCACTCCCCCGGACCACTCGGAAACAGGAACGTTAATAATGTCGCACGCACAACCAGGTCATTTTCCTGCTGTGATGGGGCAAGTGAAACGACATATGACAGGCTGTCCCACGCCCATCTTTTTGAAGTTAGTCAGGACTATAGATTGTGAAGGGACCGAACAGTTTTGAAATTTCATGACAACTGATGCATAAGACTCACTATTCCAGTCCAAGTTCCAGTGTGTTTACATTTGTTTTGTTACATGAAAATAGAGCTTTTGGCCACTGACACTAGTGGCTTTCGTGATGAGAATATTAGCCAATTCACTTTTCAAGATTCTGCATTCTATGGTAGATTAGCATAGTAAGAGGAAAACTCTTACACTCAAACACCCACAATCAAGGTACACATACACACACTCATTTATCTATACATATGGAAACCAGAGAACCTAATTCTCTATCCCCTAACCAGCCTAACCTGCCTAGTCTTTATGACAAAATGTTCTTTGTGTCATGTCCTGGATGCGGGCCCCTAGCCATCTCTATGCTTTGGGGCTCCCATTCAGGGCATGGCACATGGAGAGGCCTCTAGCCATCTCCATGCCATTGTGGGCTCCCCAGTCAGAGCAGCTGCATTCAGTTGACTCTGATTGGGGAGCCTACTTAGGTTCATTTTCTAGCCACACCCGGTGTGGTTTATTGTTTG
>JACXGK010015801.1:0-10014 GCA_016801125.1 Novumbra hubbsi | reverse complement strand
ATTCTACTATACTCCTTCAGTCAGAACACTGCATTCTACCATACTCCTTCAGTCAGAACACTGCATTCTACTATACTCCTTCAGTCAGAACACTGCATTCTACTATACTCCTTCAGTCAGAACACTGCATTCTACTATACTCCTTCAGTCAGAACACTGCATTCTACTATACTCCTTCAGTCAGAACACTGCATTCTACCATACTCCTTCAGTCAGAACACTGCATTCTACTATACTCCTTCAGTCAGAACACTGCATTCTACTATACTCCTTCAGTCAGAACACTGCATTCTACTATACTCCTTCAGTCAGAACACTGCATTCTACTATCCTCCTTCAGTCAGAACACTGCATTCTACTCTACTCATTCGGTCAGAACACAGACAGAACACTGTCCTAATATACCCATATAGTCATAACACCAACCAAACGCTGTCCTAATACACCCATATAGTCAGAACACTGTTCTAATACACCCATATAGTCAGAACACTGTCCTAATACACCCATATAGTCAGAACACCGACAGAAGGTCCTACTCACTGTATGGGGTCATATTCGTGGTTGGACTGCGACATCATGGCTCTGATCTTGTCATCTTCAGATGCATTAGCCTCAGCCAGGTTGGCAGTCTGTTGCCAAGGAGGGTTACCAGGTTATGGGATGTTAGATGTCATGGGTGAGGTCTAACACCTCAACACACACACACACACACACAGGGCTGTGCTCACAAAGGCACAAAATTGTAGAATATTGAACCGGAACCGATCTGCTATGTAGATAAAAGTATAATGGAAGTTCTAGCGGTAGAATTATTAGGTGTAATGGTCTCCACACACACGACTAAACACAGCTCTGTTCCTGTAAAGAGTTAGCCTGTCTGGTCCTGACATAAGCACAGGCAGAATCAACAGGCAAAATCTGTCACATCTTTCAATTTAACGAACGGACCAAAGATCTTGTCAAAATCTTAAAAGAACAAAGACTTACAGTGATCCATAACAAAACAAAACCTATCAGCTGCCAAAAAAGTGTAATTAACTGTAAAATCAAATCACCATGGTTTTCATGCAGATGCACATATCTAAAAAATTCTGATCCACAGAGAATCTGTCTCTGTGTCTAACAGAAGCTAAGCCTGGGTTTGACAGGTTGTCCCTGGTTAGTTATATTGTCCCTAGTTAAGAGTTGGCCCAGCTCATATTTGCTCTACCAAGTCAGAACACAACTTGATAAATATGAAACTTGGTTATAACTTGTCAAAACAAAAAAAGTTGGGGTCTTCAAAGATCAATGGAAATACACTGGAACACAAATATAGCCAGAGGGCAGGAAATCTTCTGCTTTTATTGACCAAAATATTCAAGAACACAACAGAAACATTTATACTCAACAGTCCAGTCTTTCTTTGCTTACTACAAAACAAGACTTTATTAGGTCAGTCATACAAACAGACTTGGCAAACTTCTAAGTCATTAACAATAAGGAGACTCTCCTAACCTTCAGGTATTTCATTACATAACAAATCAGTACCATTTAAAATACAATAAGTCGAAAAATAAAGCAAGTATAAAAGCACTTCATACTGCACTGCCATTTCAGAATAGATTTATATTCCCCACCGCTAGGTTCCACATGTAGCCCACACAACCACCACAGGTTGGCAGCCATCGTGGTGACCTCACAGGAACAGGGGTTGAGGATGTCCGTATCAGTGTTACGTCACACAATACAATACCCAGAAATGTACAGTCTGTCAACAAGGTTGGTATCAACAGCAGAAATGTACATGCAGCATTACTGAGGGGCTTTAAAAAACAACAAAAAACCCACCATGTCGTAGAAAAGGAGAGCATCACACTTCAGGAACGTACAGCGCGACAGCCCGAATACGAACACGC
The DNA here is from genome assembly GCA_016801125.1 of Novumbra hubbsi. Taxonomy (NCBI): domain Eukaryota; kingdom Metazoa; phylum Chordata; class Actinopteri; order Esociformes; family Umbridae; genus Novumbra; species Novumbra hubbsi. The sequence goes on along the minus strand of JACXGK010015801.1, from coordinate 8,113 downwards.
GTGAGTGTGTGTGTGTGTGTGGAGGGATGAGTGCGGACGAGTGTTTGTGTACGCGGAGGCGGAGCGGAGGCGGAGCAGAGGCCGGGGTTAAGGGGGGTCGATCCCTTCGGACTCAGACAGAGCTAACTCTTTACAGGAGCACATCATAATCATCAGTTAAATATTAATTAAATATTATAAAATCAACAACAAACTGTCTACAACTTTAACATTGGCTCACTCAATACTCTGATTATCAAGTACAATTAGCCTTGAGGCCATATGATGGAATACATTGTCCTGGGGTTACAATAGAACGAATAACAGCCACCATATCATTAGTTTTGGTTAAGACTGATAAAATAAACTAAAATACAAATACGGCTATAAAACCCACACTGTCATTTACCTGGGGAAGATATAACACAAACTTTTAAAAAAAATAAACCAACCAGGTTAAATGAATTGTCCTGATGGTATAATGAAAATAACATTTTAAACTGTTCAAAAGAAATCAAGTGAGACAGAAGAGTCAAAGGTGATATACTATTTGTACAGTATACCTTCGAAAGCTGGGATAGTGACATAAAGTAGAGAGAACAGAGAAAGATGGTGTGTGTGTGTATGTATATGTATATGTATATGTATATATATATATATATATATATATATATATATATATATATATATATATATATATATATACATACACACACACATATATACACAGTATACCTTAGAGAGGAGAACCAGTGATATAGAAGGAGAGAAAGATGGTATAGTATATGTATAGTATACCTTAGAGAGGAGGGCCAGTGATATAGAAGTAGAGAGAACAGAGGAAGATGGTATAGTTTAACTATATAACTGGGCCAGTGATATAGAAAGAGAGAAAGATGGTATAGTACATGTATAGTATACCTTAGAGAGCTTGGCCAGTGATATAGAAGAAGAATGCTCCTCAATCTGTTTGAAGAAAAAAAAAAAACATAATTAATGATCCCATAAAGCAACACAGCCAGACAGACAGCATTTTGTAAAGAACAACACCAACAGAATTCCTGCTATTAAAACCAGTCAGTTTCAATACTGGAACAGAAAATGACAAAATAAACATTTAATTTCAGCTGTACTGAATGAGACATCTCTACCCACTTCAAAGGACTTCACTTACAGATAATCGAACAGCCTAACGTTAAAAAAGAAAACCATTCAGAACAAGTTAATGAATTTGAATTTCTAAAAACAAAGTTAGGAAAATGTAATTATTTTAATCTTTTCAAAGTCATCTAGAGTTATTTGACAGTAACACTAATTAATGTGATTCTGCTAAAAGAGCAGAAGTAGTTTAAAGATAATTAAATGTACTGTTTATCTGCCAATTAAGGCAAGCATAGGTTTAAATGCTATGAAGTACAAATCTTTTACGTAATTTAAAATATTAATTATGTATTGAAGTTAGTAGGGAACGTGTTGAGAAATACATGAACATAATGCATCAGCGACTTACATTTCCTGCACCTCTCTGAAGACAAAAAACAAAAAGGTTTCAGTGAGGTGTTTGTTTGCCTGCGTTAGCAATGATGCTAATGGAAACTGTCTGCATCTGGCTACATAATTTAGTGTGAAAGCTTTTAAGTACCGTTAACCACTAATTAGTCTATGCTATCTGGCAGAATAATATCCTGATATCCTTAATATTTAAGTCAATCCAGGGGGTGGGGATATTGAAATATAGATACCAGAAGTTGCAGAAACATAGTTAAGACACACTATAAAGAGTAACAACACATTAATACCCACATTGTCCCAGATTTAAGTTCAACGTATTTACAAAATGCCAGGAACGCTTTACTGTGGTTAAGTATGGGTCAGAGGGAGAGTTGAAAACCTTTCCCTGTTTTTCAGTATAGGTCAGAAGGAAAGTTGGGAACACTTTACTGTAATTTAGTATGGGTCAGATGGAGCAGCCAAACATCCACAACCTATAGGAAAGTCTCTAGGTCAGAGATAAGCTGACCATTACTTAAACATTTTTAATGAGTGAAAACAACATCATCAACAGACACATTTAAGACAGACTTGTGTTAAGCCCATCAGATCACAACCATTGATCATATTGACACATTATATGTATAATTCACAGGTGTGTACAACCAACTAATCCATTCTCCTGTTTTTTCTTAAACATTGCCTCTGTAACATTATTAGAAATAAACAATTGACATCAGGCTTCCAAGATCATCAGACGATTTTAAATAGGATAAATTAGAATATTATGACAAGAGAAATCGTGTGTGTGTTATTGAGAATAAGTTATGGTAGTGTTTGTTACATACGGCTCTGGAGGTTCCAAAAGAGTAGTCTGAAGATCGGTCACTGGAGGGAGAAAGGATATATATTAAACCAGATTTTAACAGGAATGAGGACGCACCTACAGACACCAAAATTAAACCATTAAATCCACACAATCATTTCCCAAAAAATCCTTTTATTTTTCAAGTCTGTTTGTGTTTTTTGTTCTGAGCCTTCAGAAAGTATTGACACCTTCTCTTTCTCCAGATTGTTTTGCAATCCACAAAATACCCCTAAACGACAAAGTAAAAACACATTTTCCGAAATGTATGCCAATTTATTAATAGTAGTTAATCCTGACCAGTCTCCCAGTACCTGCTGCAGAAAAGAATTCCCACAGCATGGTGCTCCCACCGGCATAGTTCTCTACAGGGATGGTATAAGCTTTTTACCAGACGTAGCAATTGGAAATCAGGTCTAAAAGTACAACTGTAGTCTCATCAGACCAGATAATCTTTTTCCTCATGCTCTAACCCAAACCCTGTCCTTCAGACAGCAGGCGATATGCTTTTCAATCTAAAGGCCTGGTTGGAGAGCTGCAGCTCCACAACCATCTTCAGAGAAACTAAGAAGGTCTGTTAACGTTGGTTCTTGGTCATCTCTGTAACCAAAGTCCTTGTCACCCAGTCACATACTTGGGTTAGGACATCCAGCTCATGGAGTAATCTGGGTGGTTCAAAACTGCAATCATTTTACAATGGCCGAGCTCACTGTGCTCCCATTTTATTTATTTACATACATGAACCAAAAACAATGACATTTAAACAATTATACCACTTATTTAACAAGAAGGAAAACATAAGGACACTATGCCCTGGTAGCTGGTATTGCACCCTTTGGCTGAAATAACCTCAATAAGACATTTCCTATAACAGTCTACCAGTCTTTGACATCCACTGGGAGAACGTTTTTCCCACTCCTCCATGCAGAATGTTTTTAGCTGTGTGATGTTTGAGGGGTTTCTTGCATGCATATATCAATCACCCCAGAGACTCTCAATAGGATTAAGATCCAGACTTTGACATTCCAGAACTCTCCATTTCTTTCTTTTGAGCCATTCCTCAGCTATTCCACTGTCTGAAAAATAATTTCCAAGTTGAGAACATTTAAAACAACTGCCAACATGCCCAGGTCAGGCGGTCCTAGCAAGCTTTAAGGTAAAGATGTATTTTATTTACTATTGATGCCATTAACAGACATCACTTGTTTTTTTATGTTTGGGCACCTGTTTGTTCCCAGATGAATTGCTTTGTTGTATCACTGAGAGTTGGAGCTAAATACCCTACTCACTCAGCAACAGCACACACTACCACATTCATTTGACAAAAGGGTTTCCTCATTCACAGCAACTGCCTGGGCAGAGGCCCGATCTTCCACCTTTCAGTTACCGGTCCGACGCTCCCGAGCACCACCACATTACCATGTAGAGACAGGGCCAAGAGGATGTACTTACATGTTATACGTTTTGCTTGTCGTCTTGACTCCTCCAATGGGTATTCTTCGAATGATAACGGAGGAGTTCTTAGGGATAAGGGCCTCATCATCCGTGTATTCTACAAACAGGTGAAACAACATTAGAAAAAGCTTATTACATTTCACCTTGTCAAAAGAACAATAGCAGCTACTGTTTTTACAGCAGCTGGTGACGCTTTTTGGGCTGGGATTTACAAAAGCGCTCGCTTTGGGCCCAGCTTTTAGCAAGCAGAAAGGGTTCTCCATTAGCCCCAGGCTGTTCCCTGACCGATTAGCTGCCCTTCGCAAACAACCACAACAACAACAACACATCAAGGCAATATGGCAAAGAAGTGCCACGGGCCAGCCAATCACTCCGAAGTGCCACGGGCCAGCCAATCACTCCGAAGTGCCACGGGCCAGCCAATCACTCCGAAGTGCCACGGGCCAGTCAATCACTAATATTGACACTAATCTTCAGCATTTGAATCTTTCATGATTAATTGATGTTGCCGTAAAACAAAATTATATACATTTTCCTAAACTATATTCCATGAATGTCACAAATTGCCAGCATTTCCTCCAAACCCTTTGAAGCAACATTTAAGACGTAACCAAATTGCTTATTTGTTTTTAGCACGAGGAGCTCCTCAATCTCTGTTATATGTCAGGTACTCAAAGTAGCATCCATTTAGATAGCCTTCAGGACAGAACTCGCAGTTCTGTACTTACATGTTATATGTTCGTGCCAAATGTAAAAAAAAAAAAAAAATAACAGAATGCAGTGATGTGAAAATATTTAAAAAACAATATTCAAAAGAAAATAGTACAAAGACAACATATCAAATATTGAAACTGAGAAAAATATATGAATGGTGCCTTAAAATATACACAAACTTACAAATGTATGCCAGCAACAAAATCCAAAAAGCGAGGTAAGGACAGAGCAACAAAAAGCTAAAGTAGTAGTAAATTGCTAAGAAAAAAAAAACCTGGAACATCTCACAAGTCCTTAAGTTAATTGGCAAAAGGTCAAATACATGATTGTGTATAAAAGAGAATCTCAAGGAGGATTCGTTTTTCAAAAGGGAATACAGGGGTGGGTCACCACTCTGTGAAAGACTGTGCGAGCAAATATTGCAACAATTTAAGAATAACATGTCCCCACGTAGAAATTACTAAATCGTTACGGTACATAATATCCGTAAAAGATTCAGAGTCCGGAGAAATCTCTGTATGCAAGAGACAATTCCGAAAGCCAATATTGGATGGACCTCTAGTACTGCTTTAAAAACAGACAAGATTCTGAGTGGGAAACAAAACAAGGGCTCCAGAACACTTCAGACAACTGTTGTCTGTGAACACGTTGCTGCATCCACAAATGCAAGTTAAAACTCTACCAAGTCAAAAAGATACCATGTACGAACGAGACTCAGAAACGATGCCACGTTCTCTGGTCACACGCTCATTTAAGAAGGACTGAAAGTTGAAAACTATCCTGTGGTCTGACAAACAAAAACTTTGAATTATTTTGAGGATCCATCATTTTTCTATTTCAGGGAATGACTTGCTTATTTCAGCAAGACAATGCCAAAGCAAATTTTGCATGCATTACCATTGCATAGCTACATAATTACAGTCCAGGTGCTAAACTGGCCTGCCTGCGGTCCAGACCTGTCCCCCACTGAAAACATTTGGCGCATTATGAAACGAAAAATACGACAAAGGAGACCCCAAACTGTTGAGCGGCTGAAACCCTAAATAAAATTACCTTTTCCGTTCAGCAATTGATCTCCTCAGCTTCCAAAGAAGCAAGTGTTGTCAAACGAAGGGGTGATGCAAAACAGACATCCATTTTGGGAACTGTAGTTCGTGTGCGTGTAGTTCCATTGAAAAAAGTGCTACATTTGCGGCTTCACACTGCTCTGTAATAGAAGTTTAACGCTGACCGACCTCTTATCTGCTTGGTATGGCCAGACTCCTGCGCTGAAGTTGGAAGTTTGACAGAAGTTAAAAGTTGTTCAATTAAATATCCATAATCAAATCTAAATTCTCAAACCAATTCACCACAGTTGTAAAAAAAGATACTTCGAAGTATCCGCTGTGGGTGTTTAGGCAGTTATTACTTCTTCCTTAAAAAGTATATTAATCCCATTAAAACGGTGGCGCTTGTTCTCCAACAGGGCATCAACGGAAGCCGGCCGAGGGCTCGGCAAAAGCATCCGGTATCACACCTCCGCGACATCCCACTGCCTGTCCTAAAATACCATGTTGCACTGTGGTTAGCAAGAAGGTAACCACTGATCTAGCAATTCGCTAGCTACCGTAATCAACACCACACGTGTCTGTTTGATGGGCGAGGACTAGTGTAAACTTAAATCGACAAAATACGATGATCTCATACGAATACGACAATCGCACATAACTTGTAGACCAACATTGGTTGTCTGGCTATAGTGGCTTGTTGTCACCTGCAAATCAATGTTTGTAGCAACAAACTAGCTTGCTAGTTAGCAAAGTTATGCAACTGCCTACTATACGTACGAGCAACCGGTTGCTACACCAGCATCAGTAACTGTCGCTGGCACATCGACCGCTTATTTGTGAGCTTCACATAGATGTATTCTTAAATCAGAGATCATAAAATACATCTTACCTTCTTTAGTTTGTGCGTTGGTTATTTGCAGTCCACAGTCGGCTGCTTTGAGTCTTTCCCGCCCCATGATCTGCAGTTTCAAATCGCCTAGAGTGATGTTCAGGCCATCGAAAGTGACCGTGTCGTATTTGAGTTTAGATGAGAACTTATAATGCACACAAGACATGGCGGAAAGGCACAGCGGGAAGCTAAACCGACAAGCCCTGATAAGCACGTTGTGAAACGCGCCAAAGCAAGTGAACTAAAGCTGACTATTACTGTAGCGCTTGCTCTCAGTTAAGCGTCACCCTTAACCTACTACGACGAAGGTAAACAAATGATATTCAAAACATCGAGACCAGCTGGTGATGGTGGTGAACCAGTAGTTGACTCAAATCACTTCTTTTTCAGAGTACTGATTGGCCCGCAGAAACACGCCGCCTGCTACAAGCATGGTAAAATATTCACGATTAAATGTCCCCTTTCATTTGACAGCTATTACAGTCGATACTTGACATAAAGAAAAAGAAAAGCAGATGTCCGAGGCCGAACTTAAGTTACATTAGGCCTAAAGTTACTTTAGTTAATTTGCCAAATTAAAATAGTAATATCACTCATCAAAAAGTAGTTAGCTAACGAGTAATTACAACACGTACAAATGGGGAAAACAACAAGCAAGTCTTGGCCTCCTCGTAAACTAACGAAGCTAACAGTTAGCCAGCATGCTAGGGCTAGGCTAACGTCGTTACCTAGCTTAAAACATAAAGCTATCCAAAACACAGTCAACCCAAATTACATGAAGACATTACAATCACACTATAACAAAAACCGCAAAATGTCAAGAACATATATTGTCATTCAACTATATGCGATTATCTAGAATATTGTTTATTCCTTTGAATTTTGTAGTTGGTAGGCCGGTTGAGTTCGTTGACAGAAATCACCAGCTGTGTCGATTTCTACAGCCATGGGCAGAGAGAGCGTGTTACCAATTGGTTAGGCTTTCTACGCATGTGCAAAGAAATGTCCACGTTCAGAACATCAGTCGCTTTGCTTTTGCGCAGTCCAGTGATGACGCAACCCAAACAAATATATTTTCTGAGTTTTTTCATGGATTTATGCTCGCCTCCCATCTGAATCTATTCTCTTCTTCCTCTTACATTTCCTCCATCTGAATCTACTCTCTCCTTACTCTCATCTTTCTTCCATCTGAATCTACGCTCTTCATCCTCTCACCTTCCCTCTTTTGCTGTTGCACAACCCTAACAGCATCTGCATACGATACCTCTTTCCTTCCTCTCACTTCCTGTACCTTCACAGCCTGTCTCATGACCTCACATCCACCCAGCTCAACACTGTGAGCTCCCCCCCAACCACAGCCCAAAGCGGCACCCCCCCCCCACATTCTCCCATTCTCATGGTCCCCCTCCACAGCTGGCACACCTTCCCTTCGCACGTCTCAGCCACACGCCCCAACCTCTGACAGTTAAAGCACCTGAGTGGTTGGGCCCTCATATAATAACATACACACCCTAAAGTAACCTGTTCCAACAACCTGTCCTCTGTAATGTACAAGATCTCACTCCATCCTTCTGATTATGCAACCTTATCACATTAACTAGTTCCCCTTTAATGTTATCAATCATTTCCTTACCAAGAACACACACTGACACCCCTGTGTTTCCTTACCAA
>JACXGK010015795.1:0-10000 GCA_016801125.1 Novumbra hubbsi | reverse complement strand
CCCAGCAGCTTGGTGTGGACCGTCTCATGTAGTGTTGATTAGAGTACTGACCTGAACCCAGCAGTTTGGTGTGGACCGTCTCATGTAGTGTTGATTAGAGTACTGACCTGAACCCAGCAGCTTGGTGTGGACCGTCTCATGTAGTGTTGATTAGAGTACTGACCTGAACCCAGCAGCTTGGTGTGGACCGTCTCATGTAGTGTTGATTAGAGTACTGACCTGAACCCAGCAGCTTGGTGTGGACCGTCTCATGTAGTGTTGATTAGAGTACTGACCTGAACCCAGCAGCTTGGTGTGGACCGTCTCATGGAAGATGATGACAGCTGGGCCCAGAGTGGAAAGAGGCACGTCTAGGCCACAGCGGGACGTAGTGGCCTTCAGCTCCTTGGTGAAATGCTTCAGATAGGCATCCGAAGCATCACCCAGGAACTTAAAGAGGTCGTCGTGGAGGCGGTCGGCATGGGTGCGATAAATAATGAGGTCGGAAATAGCTAGCACCTTGAGCAAAAGGCGTGTTCTTTGGCCTTGGTTTAAACTGTTACCAAGCAGGCCCTCTGTATCAATGACTATTACTTTGAGGATGGGGTCGAAAGCCGCCCAAACACCAACCGTGCAGGACTCCTGTGTGGGCGAGGTCTTGAACACCTCTCTGCCCATGAAAAATGTGTGGTTCAATGTGTGGGATTTGCCCTCTCCTGTGTTGCCAAAGATTGACACCACCTTGATCAGCTTGTCAGGCTTGCAGTTCAATTTCTTCACAAACACACCTTCGTCCTTTATCTGCAAAAACAAGAATTGTCAGACAAAACCACAAAATGCACTAATACTGGATACAAAATGCACTGATACTGGATACAGAAATGACAGAATGATTTCTACATTTACTACCCACCTGCATCTCTTCATTTGCATCAACAAGAAGAAAACTGCAGACTTTCTCTACAAGTTTTGCCTTTTGAACTTCTGCCTCATCTACCACTGAGCTTAACTGGAGATCTACAGGTTTAGATGGAGGGGTTAAGTTGACCTGTATAGGCTTTGATGGAGGGACAGATTCAACCTCCACAGATTTTGAACGAGGTGTTGATTTGATCTCGGCAGATTTGAAGGGAAGGTCTGAGTTGAAATGTTCAGCTTTTGGTGGAAGGTTTAAGTTGACCTCTGTAGATCTGGGAGGAGAGTTTAAGTTGACCTCTGTAGGTTTTTGTGGAGGGGTCAAGTAGTGCTCTGCAGGTTTGGTTGTAGGAAGATAGGTGGTAAGTTGGTGTTTCTTCTTGTTACCTCCATTGTGGGTGCTTTTCCGGCATGGTTGGCACAAGTTGACTTTGCAGTTCTGGCAGCGGACAACAGACCTGTGGCGCTGGCCATTTACTGTCCCTTCCTTTCCTCCTTTGCAGCGGTCACAGTAGGGTACATGCCCTGGGTCAATTTTGACCCGTTTGTGATTTTGCAGACCTTCTTGACTGTGGAGCTGCTGTTCACATCGAACACACTGCAAGCTTCTACACTCATCACATTCAAAAGCAGCATCTCCTGAGCCCTCACAAGCATAGCTCTCTTGACAAGTTGGACTGGTGTTAATTTCCATTTCTGAGCCACTCATTGTTTCTCACAAATACAATCGGAACACAATGTTTTGCGAGACAAAGCAATTTGACTAACGCCAAATATTCCTAAATGCGAGTGAATAAATATCAATCAAGTGGTTTCCGTGATAAAACTCATGACCATGAAGTTAAATATTTAGTGCTTTGCAGGCTAACTACACAAAACCTGTTCAACATTAATAACGTGATATAGTAGATTTAACAATGTTAAAGGGTCAGTTTTTCTGTTGACCTCTCTTTCAGGTCCTTCTACAGCAATTAGTCAACACAACTGTCCCATTTCATACATTTAGTTAAATTTAAAGGTGACAACAAATGACAGTGCAAATATATTACAGTGAGGCAATCTGGTTGAAAGTCACGACTATTTTAATTGCATTGTCTTCATGAACATTAAAACAAATATTAGGTTTCAGAATTGAGGCTGTAAAGTCAAGTTATAAAAAAAAAAGTGTTTTGAAAGACAACGTCCCTGAAATATAACTAAGACAATATGCAAATTGGCACCAATGAAACCACACATTTGAAAGTACTGCACTAGCCAGGTGTTTAGCTTTGCATTACCCTAATTACATTTGTTAAGCCAAACACTACTAGCTACCTAACTTAGAAAGCTAGCTGGCAGATGCCTTGGTAAAGTCGTGCAAATTGTACCGAGCTAAAGCTAGCTAGTCGGTGAGCTCCCTGTTGACATTTAAACAATACTTCAGTTCCTACAAAATAACGTTATTCCGTTAAAGACATAAGTCACATTACGAGCTTCATAAAACAAAATCCAAAGATGTTTACACAAATCGTCACTGTCTGTAAAAACTAGCAATCTGTAGTAGCGTATTGACAGTAGCTGCTATAGAGTACCTCTGTGTTATCCAAGCTAGCTACTCGTCTTTTAGTGAACTCGTTTGACAATAATGTCATAGTCCGAATGGTAGGATAACAGCGGATCCGTCACCACGAAAATAAAACGTACGACGAAAGTGGCACTGTCCGTTTCAGGAGTCATTAAAATATGTTATTGCACTGAAATCCTTCCTAGCTTTGTCATTGTTTGTTTCATCAACCCCCTCCCAAGCGGAGTTTTGTGTTCAATGTTGTTGCCAGGTCAGATCAGCTGATCATTTTTGAGCAGTGTCAAGGGTGTGGCCAATGACTGAGCGTGTTGGGAAATGCAGTTTTAAAAAACAACTTATTTGTTCTAAATCAAGACAAACAGGCATGGGTCATGGAACGTGAACTAAAACACAGCAATAGGGTTCAGGATCACAATTATACAGTTTTACATATAATTCTATAACACTTGCCCCTACATGCTTCAAAGTGTCCATTATTGTTGCAGAACCCAAGCATGACAAGGTGAACATGCTAAGTGACAACCACCCATTGTCACTGACTCTGGTCATTAGAAAGGGCATTGAGATATTAGTCACACATCAACTCCATCATACCTGCCACCCTGGACCTATTGCGAATTGCAATAATGTCACTTATGATGCCGTCACAACTCACACCACCTAGACAGGAAGAACACCTAGGTGAGGGTGCTGTTTTTTTACTAAAGCACTATGTTGCACTCAAACCACATCAAACCGCAAACAGGGAGACCTATGACCCCACGGGCTCCTTGACTTTCCGATGGGCTGACTCCGGAGAGGCTGACCTCCATTGCGCTAACAATGGCTGCCCAAGGACTCAGCACCCTCTTAATATTCCTGTTAACCCATTACTGCAAGGTATGACGTATGACTCCAACTCAATCATCAAATATGCTGATAACACGGCAAAGGGTAATCACCAATGAGAGACAAGCTATGGGGGGAGGTCCCCCGATGCGGAGCCAGGTAAACAATTTCACCTTTATTATCAAACCAAAAACAAAGATGATTGTGGACTTCAGCAGACAGAAGAGTGGGTCAAAAGCTTCAAGAATGTTGCCATGCAAAGTAAAGAGGGCCTGAAATGATCAAACTAAAGTGTGTTCTCACTTACTTACGATTGTCATATAACTCTTAACTTGGACCTCATATGCCTACATTCAACTTTCTGACACACACAAATACGCACCCATTCAGTCTACGCTGCTGTGCCATGTAGGTCTACATTGTAAATACTGGTTACTTTCCTTTTGTTTGTTTCATGTTTTCCTATTGTGTTATTTTTGTAAATTTTTCATTTAACTGACTGCATTGTACAGGCGTAATACATATTAATGTAGATAAATATGTGACAACACTTGCCATTATGTTGTCTCTGCTATCCATTAAATATTGAACTTGAACTTCAAACTAAAAACTCACAAGCTTCTGGAAGATGCAATATATCAGTACACCAGCAGAGGGCAGTAGATTGCTAACTATTGAGTCAACTACTACTAGCAAATGTCTATTTTTATGGGTTGAACAGGTTAGGGGGTTTGATTAAAGATGATGAGTCGAAACAAGCTGGTTAACTTTTTCCCAATCTCTCTACAATAAGGAGTTTATTAATATGTTGGTGAGAATTGTCGTTCGTGGTCTACAAGTGTTCAGTAAACATTCAGCATTCAGAGTATTTTTGGTCAGCCGGCTTTTTTGGCTCTGTTAACCTGAAAGAGACGGATCATTTGGCTACATAATGGCTCTTCGTTTAAAATGCTTAAAAATAATCAGAAAATAAGGAAAAAAGTGCATATCTAAGTCATTGCTAACCTTATTTGAACAGTCTCACTGTTTTGTGCATAATAATAAAGGAAATTCAATTTTTTGCCAATGCGATTCGATTAGATAGGAAACATCCGGCATGTCACCAACACAGTTTTAATTCCAGAATCTGTGATGTTATGGGAGTGCATTAGTGCACATGGCATAGGTGACTTGCACATCTGTGAAGGCACCATTAATGTTGAACGAAATACACAGGTTTTGGAGCAATATGTGCTGCCATCCAGACAAAGTATTTTTGAGGGGTTATAGGTGGGAGGGGTGGAATGTCATGTTTGTGATTGGTTGAATAGGTGGGATGACATCTGTATGATGGGTGTAAAGGGTGGGATGGCATCAGTATGATGTGTGGAAAGGATGGGATGGCATCGTTATGATGGGTGGAAAGGATGGGATGGTATGTTTGTGATTGGTTAAATAGGTGGGATGGCATCGGTGTGATGGGTGGAAGGGGTGGGATGTCATTGTTTGTGATTGGTTAAATAGGTGGGATGGCATCGGTGTGATGGGTGGAAGGGGTGGGATGTCATTGTTTGTGATTGGTTAAATAGGTGGGATGGCATCGGTGTGATGGGTGGAAGGGGTGGGAGAGGTGTGATGTAATTTGTATAGTAGGTGGGATGTCATTCGTGAGTTATTGTCACAGATTTCTCTTTAGTTTCGTTTTTCCCTTGCTAGGATTATCCAAGCAAATATATATATTTAATTTGAGAAGTTTGCTTAATCATTATTGAATAAACAATAACATTTAAAATGTGTTTTTCCGGTAAAAAACTGTAACTGCCAGTGACAATGAATGTATTATGTGTTAACTCACTTTTCCTTAACTGAAGTTTATCAATAGACAACCTTTTGTGGACATCACTGTAGCTATTTAACTTTGCCAATAAGATGTACTACTGCTGATGCATGCTGTCCTGTGATAAACCAATTAACAAATATTTGTTTGTGTGCTTAATGAAGACTTCATCGTTAGTCCAGTCCTGTTTGTAACAGGGTCAGTGAATCCCTGACTCTTCAGCCATGTAAGAACCCCCCCCAGTGATTGCAGACCTGTTCTTAGGCTGTCATCTAAAAACGTTCCCATGGTTGGGGCATTGTGGCTCGATCAACAGCCGACAATTCCTCCTTTGTCAGTTCAGCTGTCAAACGCATGTGCAGCTCCATTAGCAAGCCTTGGACAATGTTCAGTGTCTTGTTTTGGGGGTACATCGCATCATCTGGATCTTTGGTATGTTGTGCAATGATCTTTTCCAACATTCCTACAAATATTGAATATTGAATCTTAAATAACTACTCTTTGTCATTTTTTTTTTTTTTACAGTTAAATAGTTTAGAGTAGCAGTGACCTTACATTTTCACTAACACTAACCAATAGCCAACATGACAATTGTTTCCCACAATTATGTATTCACATAATTTAATTGCAATGTCCTAGTATTCGCCTGCAAAGTAGGAATATATTTAGGGAGAAGATTTAAAATTAGATGGACTTCCTCCTCTCTTGAATCCTGCAGGAAATTCTGGAGGCATTGTGTTGTTAGTTCCTTCATTATCTGTTTCTCTCTGTCCCCCACCTGCAGTGTGAGTGATAAGGAATGTAATCAGCCGTCATAGCCGGAGAACATCTGGACCCCCTCCCTAATGGTATCACCCATCCCCATTGTGTGATATGGTAACTGTGATTCATTCACTTCCAAGGTGACACTGCCATACACAGGAAGCAGACAGTTAAAGTTGGAGGTTTCCCTTCCCTTCTTCCGTTGATCCCAACAAGTTTGTCTGGCAGCGAATCTAATGTGATTATAAGCTTGAAATTGTTATGAAAGACCCATTAATGAATGAATGAAATTTCCACCTGTTTATTACCATGTGCCGTACTTCCTGACCTGATCTGTAGGGGTCAGCAACATTCTGTTATGGAACCTTATTTCAGCTTCATTGTGCTGCACATCATAGCAGAGTTACTTACCTTACCCTGACTAATAGTTCCTATGCTTCAGTTACTGTAAACATGTTTTTGATACCCTGTACTGACCCCAACAGTACTCCTCCTGTGTACTTCATAAAATAGCAATCCTGTAGTATTTCACGTCTCTGTATCAGCATCACCAGACATGAGAACTATATCCTGACACAGATTTGGAGGAGTAATCTGTTTAGTAATGGTCCCACGGGCGGATTGGCCATCTGGCATTTCTGGCAAATGCCAGATGGGCAGGTCCTTTTTAAGGGCTTGTCTTGGTTGTTTTTCTTTCCTTGGCAAAATAATTTCTATCTAGCTAATAATGGGGCTTCAAGGAATCAAATAGTCCGATGTGTTAGAACTTCAAGAGATTATTTCTGGTTCCAGTCCGCCCCTGATGGTCACCACAACAGTATATATAGTGCACTCATATTCAGGGCTCTGTTATTTGGTCTGTGAAGCAGCTTTATCAGAGACTGCCAGTCAACCCAAATACATGTAAGTTTGAACCAATTCTTTACAATCTGTTAATGAGTAAACACAGTAACTGACCCAAGTCCACGTCTAAAACTGAATGGGAGCACAATAGAAAATCTGTCAGAGAGGTGTTAAAAGATTATATCGTAAGCTGGAGATCAACAATCCACTGGCATAGATAGGGTCAAATGGGGTAGAAACAAGCTATGTGGAGTACAGTATGTTATCCTGAATAATCAGTGAAAGCTACTGTTCCCTTCAAGTCTGTAAAGTCTGTACTATAAACAGTGTGATGGATTTGCTGAGAATGCCTTCATGAAATGAGATACGCTTTCTGTGGCACGCTGGTGATGATGCTTTCTGCCGATTCTTCTTCCTTTTCGGTCCAGTGGCAAACATTCATCTTAAGTGTGGGGATGTTGTAGGGGGTGTGGTCAACCATCTCTGCAGCACTTCATCAATCAGGCTTTTATGGTAGACTGGCTAGAGCACACACCAGTGTAAAATGCCTATGACACCCAGTCTGAAAGAGCATGAGAAGAAATATGATCTGGTCTGATGAGACCAACTATTAAGCCTTAATGCCAAGCAAAAACAAGGTACTACTGGTCAGGAAATGGGATGTGAGGTACAAAGGGGAAACCTACCTAAAAAGCTCTTTAGGAAATCAATTGGAATGAGTCTGGCAACATGGACACTGTATGTTGTGTATGTTCTGGGGGCGTGCAGGACGATCGGATTGAAGCATTACTTTTGTATTTGTAGGTGGAGGACAAAAATGCATATCTTATGTTATTTTGTTGGGTGGTCAACGCAGTGTTCAGTGAGGTTGTAGACATGATGGTTTTCTTGTTATAAATGAATGTGAGGGAAGTATCCCCAGGCACAGTAACATACGTTGAGAATAATGTTGGTCAGAGAATCATACCTGTACAATACCACTTGTTATCTGAAGCATTTATGAAAACGAAGTGTTGCTTGGGTACACCCTTGACCAGCTCTCAAACCTGACCTTATGATGCTGAATGTTATTTTGGCCCTACTGGGCTGAAGTTAAATAGCCTTGAAGTCTACAGTTCATTTATACAACATTCAGTTCTTAGGATACAATTTCAGTGTAGGGTGACAAACCCGGTGAAACCCTCTGCCTAGTACGGCCAGATGTTGACAGGCAAGAGTGGTGTCCCTGCACCCCCCCACTGGAGACAGGATACAGCCCTTTCCCAGGTCACCTTCCTGTAGCTCCATCAGCTGATTCATGGGAATTCAGGCCTCTGTGAATCTCCCTTGTTGCTCATTCTTGACATGTCACCACTTATGGAAGAGGTTAAAAAACTATTCACAATAAATCCTTCACATCAGTGCATGATTCCCTTTCCTCTCTATGTGTGGTCTTCCTGTTTGTAAGTAAAGTCCAAGTACTGATTTGGGGGTCACCAAAGCCTGCGTGTATCCTCAAGTCATCCATTTTTTTTATTTATCCATCCACCATTTAGTCCATATATTCCTGTTCCATTAAGCCTTGGCAGGGGTCCAACAGTACAGGGATCCCTAATCCGACTTTGCCCCACTAGATAAAGCCAAAGGGGGTCAGTGCCTGTGGACAAATAGCAGGGGACACAAAACGAAAGATCCTACTGTAAACCTATATATAGATAATGTTCTGCAGAGGTTTTTATATAGTTTATACATAATGTTTCTGTTATACTGATAGAGCTCAGGCTAATGTAACAACATCAAATGCAAGATGAATCAATGGCTCCTATATGACATAATAGTAGTATCAAATATCGTGGTATAATGTAAACTGTGAAATGAAAATTCCACAGCATTTTTCTTTCATTTCCAAAAGGCTACAATGTGCTGCGCTAGGCTAAATACCAAGGAGGCCATTAACTATGGTGAAATGTAACCCTATCAAAACCAATTTGTTTTCTACAATTGAAAACAACCCAGTATGTCATCATAATGCAACCCTGTATGAATCAAGACCTCAAATGTGTGCATAGAGCAAAATAAACGAATGTGTGTTTTACCATTTTCAGCCGGCTAGTTGGGTTGGGGTCATGTTTCCCTGACGAAGAACAAGGGAAGAACAGGTGAGTGGCCAAATGTATGTGGCATCCAACTATCACACCTATATGAGCTTGAAGAACATCCCATTCCAAAACCATGATAATTACCATAGTCAGCTAGCTAGCTACTTCTGGTTTCCTTGCTTACAAGCTACATCTCTTTTGGGGGACTTTTAAAGGAATGTGATATGGTGTTTTGGTGCATGACAGTAAACACAGTAAGTGGTGAAAAAACACAGTAAGTAGATAAAGTAGTAAGGATAAAACTTACAGAGTAAATATAAAGTGTGGAAAACATTTAGCGTTGCATGTAATGCAATGCGCTGAACAGTAGTCTTAAGAAGTGCATTGATGTAACGCATTAAGTTAGGAGGCGGGTGGGGGGGGGTCATTGGGGGTCACCTGGCCTGGTTGATGAGGCCCGCTGCTGATGTTTGGGAGTTCAGGCCATCAACCGTCAGATAGTGTGCAGTGCTTACTGTGCAAACTAGGCAGAGCTAGCAACCCTCTGTCAGCACTGGGATTGGGGGGTTGTAACTCTAGAACCTTTCAGTGGTATCTTGGTGCGTCTCCCAGCTCAAGCCTAGCATGTCCTAGAACACAACACCTCCAGAACATTGCTTTTGATAGACGAAGGACGGATAATCCCTGCCCTTTGCCTTTCAGCATTTCTAGTACCACAGGTCTTTTGGAGTGTGAGCTCTGGATACAGCAGTAGTTATGAAGTGCTAGTCAGCTCGGTTTGTATGCAAGCACCTATTTTGAAACTCCTGTTTCTGCCCTCAGAATTGTAGTCTCTTTATTTTCAGATTTGAGATTTGAACAAATATATTTTCTGAACATGGTACATTTAGCAATTCCAAAAGTTATTGACAGGCCTACCTTCAACCAGCTCCTCTAAAACTTTTGTGTCTGTGTTCCTATGAATCTACTAAATACAACGAAAATTCACTGTAACTGTCATGTCCTGGATGCGGGCCCCCATTCAGGGCATGGCACATGGAGAGGCCTCTAGCCATCTCTATGCCGTTGTAGGCTCCCCAGTCAGAGCAGCTGCAATCAGTTGACTCTGATTGGGGAGCCTACTTAGGTTAGGTTTTCACCACACCCGGTGTGGTTTATTGTTTGTGTTTGTATCTCAACAGCTCACGGTTTGTCCTTTGTTTGATTCCGTTTTCA
>JACXGK010015792.1:0-10003 GCA_016801125.1 Novumbra hubbsi | reverse complement strand
AGCCTGTAAAGAAGCTGGGTAGTTCCCCAGTGGGAGAAGTGTCAGAGCACCACCACAGCCTGTAAAGAAGCTGGGTAGTTCCCCAGTGGGAGAAGTGTCAGAGCACCACCACAGCCTGTAAAGAAGCTGGGTAGTTCCCCAGTGGGAGAAGTGTCAGAGCACCACCACAGCCTGTAAAGAAGCTGGGTAGTTCCCCAGTTTTTGAAGGGTGGTTTTTATATGGTACATCAAAATGACCTGGGTTTTATCACAGCCTTCAGCACTTGGGGGGGGGCTCCAACACACAGCTCAGTGATATACAGCTAACTTCACATTTGACTGACTGTAAATGTCCCTCATAAAGACTCACCTGTCCACACACACTACATGGAACAGGGTTAGGGCAGGGTGGGAGGGGTTAGGGACTGCGGTGGGAGGGGTTAGGGACCGGGTGACAGGGATAGGGACTGGGGATGGAGGGGTTAGGGAATGGGGGAGGGGTTAAGGAACAAGGGGGAGGGTTTAGAGACAGGTGTTGTTTAGATGGATAATGACAGTTTTAAGGGATCCTTTAGTATTTAAGACAGAATCTTCCTCCACACGGCTATTACTGGCTACCTATAAATCTCAATTTCAGCAGATCTTGTCATATTTTCTATTTAACAGGTCAGATAATGACAGTTATATAGAAAATGTAATTGCATTTGTACAGATTCAGATAATTGATTAACATCGACCAGGGAACCATTTGGTTTAGATGTGGGAGTCAGAGGTGTCAGAAGAAGTGAGGGAGGGAGGGAGGAGGAGGGTCTGGTCAGTCTGGATGGGAGACTAGATGCTGGCTGATATCTGAGGGTAGTCAGGGTCTGGTCAGTCTGGATGGGAGACTAGATGCTGGCTGATATCTGAGGGTAGTCAGGGTCTAGTCAGTCTGGATGGGAGACTAGATGCTGGCTGATATCTGAGGGTAGTCAGGGTATGGTCAGTCTGGATGGGAGACTAGATGCTGGCTGATATCTGAGGGTAGTCAGGGTCTGGTCAGTCTGGATGGGAGACTAGATGCTGGCTGATATCTGAGGGTAGTCAGGGTCTAGTCAGTCTGGATGGGAGACTAGATGCTGGATGATATCTGAGGGTAGTCAGGGTATGGTCAGTCTGGATGGGAGACTAGATGCTGGCTGATATCTGAGGGTAGTCAGGGTCTGGTCAGTCTGGATGGGAGACCAGATGCTGTGGTGCAGGAGGACCAGTAGGGGGCACTCTTCCCTCTGGTCAAAATAAAATATCTCTCTCAAGAGGCCCTAAGCTCTCACACACACCTATTTTAGCTACACATTCTGATATTCTGCATAGAACTTAGAAAATGTATCATAATCATGCTTTAAGTGTGAACTGATGAGGATTGACAGACTGGGTTCCTTTCTCATTCATGATGTTTATTATTTAAAAAAGATCTAAAATATATTTAATAAGCTCTTTAGAGACTCCAGTCAGTGTTTACTGTAAATAAATATTTCACTCCCTCCTGTCCAGAAGTCTCACTTATTCTCAGAGGAGCTGCAGAAATTAATGAAATATTCAGCTGACTGACAAACAAGCCAAACAGATGGAATAAAAGCCAACAGGCAGAAAATAATGGCTCTCGTGAGAAATGTAGATATGACTCCTCGCAACACTAACATATTCTGGAAGCATAGTGCTGGAGTTGAATGTGGTAGACAGGAATATCATAACACTGGTGCTGCTGTATTCAATATGCCAGGGTTGTATAATGCTGGTATCCACACAACTGGTTGGACATGTACATATATGTGTAAGTATGTTGGTATGCATGCATGTTTGTATTTTTGCATGTATGGGAGCGTTATATGCATCCCTGTTTAACTCTGACTGCTCCATCACCACGGCTCCAGAGAGCACCTGTCAGGTTCTACCACCGACCCGGCCCAGCCCTCCAGAGATGGATAGCCCTTCTCCCTCCTGGGCCTGAGTACAGGTGTACAACAGCTGGGCAAGCCTGTGGAGGGGGTGGGATGGGAGCGGAGGACAGGAGGGCCTCTGAGGGGGGGCTATAAATGGCACAGGAACTCCTGGAACTCCATCTCAGAGTATCTGTGTGTGTGTGTGTCATATGAGCCTTGGCCCCTGTATTAATCATGTTCCCGAGGCTCAGGTGTGCACCCCCATTCTTCCTCTCATCAGACACACTTATTCACGTTCTCTTTCTTCATCTCTCTGTTTTTTCTTGCTCCATCCCTCGCTCCATCCCTCGCTCCACCAGAGACGGAGAGAACCAAGCAATGGGAAGAGCACTGGGCCAAGGGGGAACACTAGGGTTAGAATCAGGTGGGTTCTTTGGGGAACATTTTCTCTTGTCTGAAATATTGCTGAATGTAGGGAACATTCAGCAATATTTTGGGGGTACATGTTTCGTTATTTCTGAGAAATGTATGTCTTGTTTTGGGTTAAATAATTTTAATTTCAAGTTCATCAACTTTTTTTTCTCAAATGCTACAGTTTTCATCAAACCAGAATATATATTTTTTAAAACAGTTAACATGTAGGACAAAACTCACATATTTTGTTGATTGGCCACTTAAACATATTTAGAAGTGTCTTTTCTGCCCTGACTCAGCTTACGGATGACGGAGCGCTGATATTCCAGCTATTCCTCGGTACATTCCCCTCCCCTGACCCTTGTCACGCTGCAGTACGCGGACGAGACAGGGCTTAAATGAAGCGCGTGGTCTAGAAAGCTGCTGTTGCCAGATAACAATACAAATGGATTTTCTCAAACTGAGCGAAACAGTTGTCTCCATTATTTGAATGTTTCACCTTTCCCTGCTTCTTTAATTGACTCTTTGATCACAGGCAGAGGTGCTGAGTGTCTGATAAGGGACCATGTTATTAGTACCGCAGCCTGTAGGAACGCCGCCAGAGCCCTGATGCTGAGGCTGGCTGCTGCAGATGAGATAACCCTGTAATGCTGTGGATAGGACTGTATTCTCTCCCCTTGATGGAGGAAAGGGGTGGGGGAGAGGGAGGAGGAGAGAGGGGAGGGCAGAGGGAGAAGAGGAGAGATGAGGGAGGCGAGGTAGAGAAGAGGAGTTTGAAAGAGTGTCTACTCTTTGTGTCCGGTCGCGGAGGCTCTTTCTGAAAATGCAACTGAACCGTGTGATTTAAATCCTGTGATGGATCACATTTGAAATACCTTTACTTTCCAGTGTTAGGAATGGAGGGATGAGGGGATGAAGGTATGGAGAGATGAAGGTACAGAGAGGGAGGAGAGGGATGGGAAGTGGTGGAGGTTTCCAAGGAATAAGAGCTCTGTCACGTTATAAATCAGGGGTGGGCAAATATTTTGGCTCGGGGGCCACATCAGGATTTTGAAATGAAATGGAGGGCCACATTTGTTTTTGTAATTTGTTAATCATAATTGATTTGGAGGCCAGAAAAGGTTAAAACATACATTACATATGTACAGTAGATCCCATATAAGGTGTAAATAGTTAAAATTCTGACTCAGATGTATAAGAATGGGTTTGATTTGGTTTTTTTAATTTTAAATGCGGGCTGCATTTGGCCCTCGGGCCGTAGTTTGGAGAATGGAAAGAACAATTTATTTCTGGACTCAAAAGTTTAAGAGGTTTCCCAAAAGGTTGAATGTATACAGTTCTGGGAACGCAATGCCAGTATGCACGCTTCCTCTCTGTGCACGCACCTAGGGGGTCCTCAGTGTTTACAGTCAGGGAGTAAAACAGAGGACTCTGGATACACCCTTGGGGGGCCCCACTGTTTACAGTCTGGGAGTGAAACAGAGGACTAGGAACACACACCTGGGGGTCCCAGTTTCAAGAGCCAGGGAATAAAACAGAGGACTCTGGATACAACCCTGGGGGGCCCCAGTGTTAAGAGTGAACACCCCCCTGCGGACACCGGTGTTATCGGGTACTGAAGAGGAGATATTATTATGTCAGTACCCATTCAGAGACCATTTAGATTGTAGGATTCTTCTTTAACATTAACAGTTGGATATCTGTATCAAAATAAACGAAATGTGAGTGTATATGTTTGTCTTTGAAGTCAGATGAACAGGCAATTCAAGGCATGGACCATTTTATTAAATGGTCACTAGCCAGTTCCCTCATGACAGTGCAACAAGAATAGAAGTAATAGCATCAAGTAAATGTTAGTAAATGAAACACAAGGACACATTACTTTGTCTGTCATTGTGTGTGTGTGTGTGTATTTGAGCATGTTAAATCTGTTCTGTGACTGATCAAAGGCCCTCTGAGAATCACAGGCCTACAGACTGTCTGTCTTCAGAGGTCATCCTTTCTAGAAGCCCTTAGGTGGCATCTCAAATGGGGCCCTAGTGCCTACATTGCCTGCTATTTCCGACCAAGGCCTTACAGGAGTTTGTGGGAATACTTCCATTTGGGACACAGACGTTGGCATCTGTTATCTCTAATATGTTATTATTTCTCTGATCTGAGATACAAGCCGAGCAGAAAATAACAGGTGAGACGGGTCTCAAGCAGGATTTCTACAATACTGAAGACAGCCTTTGAAAACAACATTTTGAGGTCATAGATATACTGATGGTGTTTCAGAAGAAAGGGATGTTGTAGAGCCTCCCACAGCCTGTACTGAGTGGCTTTCAGAGGAACATTTTCCCCCCACGGAATCAGTGAATTTCCAGACAGCCTGATAGTGCTACAGTAATTGGTACAAGACAGGGCATTGTACTGAGAGCAGGATATGCCCACATTGAGATTTGGAAAAATGACTTATACAGAACATGAAATGGCTTTAGAAGCAACAGAAGTATGTTATGTTGATCTTTGTTTAATGAACATTAGTTTTCCCAGGAAAATGCTACTGTACATCATAGTCACGTTTAGCTTGTTCAAAGGCATTGTTTCCAGCAAGCCCAACAAAACACAAAACTCTGAAGCATGTAGGTATTAACATATTTATTACACAATAAAGAGAACAACAATACTAGAATTATACTGCAAAGATTCACAGACTGACTGACCATAGATTACAGCCAAAAGGAAGTCAAAACCAAAAGCAAGAAAAAGAAAACAAACTCAGAGAATACAGAACCCACCGCTGTGACGAAGTTGGCCGTTGAGTGTTCCTGACACACAGACATCCTCCCAGTCAGACTCCGTCTACCAGTTGAGTGTTCCTGACACAGACATCCTCCCAGTCAGACTCCGTCTACCAGTTGAGTGTTCCTGACACAGACATCCTCCCAGTCAGACTCCGTCTACCAGTTTGTCACAACACGTGGCGCTCTTGTCTTAGTAAGTATTGCACAATAACTTCAAATACTTTGACTTTTTATTTTCTTCACAATAAAATTGTCAGAGACCCAGTTCCAACCCCTCCCCACCCTTAAATCATGTCATCTATGAGTTCCCTTTAACTGTTAACATGTTTTTACACAGAGGAAAATAAAAATGACCTTTGACATTTTCCCTCCTGAAACAACATTGCCAAAAACAGGAAATTCACAAGCCGTTCATTTTTCGAGTGCTCTTTTCAATTTTCTTTTGTAATTGAAACCCCCAGAGTTCAGCCTGAACATCACTGACAGGCGTTCTAGCATGTGAGAAACAGAGACAGAGGATGAGGCGTGAGGTTTCTCATCAACCGACAACTGCTTGACCGATCATCCAACAAGTCAAAGTAATAACCTTTTAAAAACCTGCAACAGCAATTTCAATTCAATCCGTTATCGTTTAACAAATTAAACTCTCAACGCTAATACAAACGTGACAGGCATTAAAGGAACGTAACACACATTTTGTTTTCTTTATCTCAATCGTTTACGTTTTTGTTTATTTATGAGGTCTGCATTGTTACCAAGTATTGATATGGTTTTGCAGCTGTATGAGCTTCAACTTTGGGTATATTCCTGTTTTGTTATATTGTGCCCATTTGGTTTGACTAGCCCAGGGTCGTCCTGGCAACTGGTGACTAGCCCAGCGTCGTCCTAGCAACTGGTGACTAGCCCAGCGTCGGCCTGGCGACCGGTGACTAGCCCAGTGTTGGCCCGGCGACCGGTGCTTGTTTCTGCTGTCAGAGGTAGAATCTGCCACAAGGACATTGTAGCAAAACAGACATAGAGATTTGGGAGGAGAGACGATTGAGGAGATTGAGTGGATATAGTAGCGCTTTGCATGACATTATTTTAAGCTGCAACATTTTAGGTTTCACCCCTGATGACGATGAAAACACTAACATGTGGTTTATACATTTTTAAATACATGAATCATACACAAGTGTTAAAACAACTCGGCTGCTTTTTCACAGCTTTCTGAGGAGACATGAGGAGATGGGTGTTAGACACCTTTTTGGATCATTTATTTAAACCCCTTAGAGTTCAGAACGAGATCAGGTTGCAACACAAGTGCTCGGATTCATTCCTACTGCGTATTTGAACACTGTGTAATTTCAAATAAGACTGACCGGCAATGTTTATAATCATGGCCTCTGCGAATGCTTGGAACATTTCTTTTGAAATGTGCATTGTTGACCAAATGCGCTACGATTTAATCTTTGTCAGGTAGAGGAAGAAATAAGGTAAAGGAACAACAGCAGTAACTTCCTGCCGGACACCATGGAAACAACGTAACGACTCCTCCCCTTTCTGAGAGGTCAAAAGTCAAATGTGTTTCTATTAGCACCAGGGCACTGTGGGTAAAATAGTATTTCGTCTGCGGATCTGGTAAGGGGTAAGTGCTCTTTTTTTCGATCAGTCATAAACGGTATGTAATTTTGGTGGTTGTAAGTTTTGAGGAAAATGTAGAACTATTGAGACACTGTTAGAACGATTTAGACACCTTTAGAACTATTGCAAAAGACTTGAAAATGGGATGACCTGGTGGGAAAAAGACATTCCATTTGGGGGTCACGACCTGGAACTGATTAAAGTGGCTGTGAGGTGAAATCAGCATCCCAAACGGTTCCCTAACACCTAGACAGGAGTGCACTTCTGATAACAATGCCCCAAAGGCAGGGAACACAAACTATAATTTGACATCTGTGACTTATGGAAACAATATGAATTCACTTACTGATGGGAAACCTTACAACGCAGTTCCCCCAAACCAGATTTAGCAATTACGTGCAATATAAGTGTTATTGCTCCTATTTTGCAGCCTGGAATCCGAACTGAATCAGTGTGTTTAAACGAAGACAGTCGTGTTGGATTCCCAGTTAACAAAGTCACCTGTCCTACATTGTGACCATCTCCATATCAGCTGGCCTGGTGTCCCTGTAGGGGATGGAACATTGTTGAAAATGAGAACATGACTGAAACTGGTTTGGCCCAGACAACAGCATAATAACACAACGACACAGAATAACGGGCGTAATAACACAATAACGATACAGGCGTCGTTCAAGGAGATCCTCTTTTTAGAAACCTTCAGGAGTCAGGATTTGGTCCAGCTTGGTCTGCATCTAAAATGACAGCCTATTGTTTCTAGGAACTACTTTTGGCCAGTCTTACACAAAGCAGTAATAGGGCTGGATTAGGTGTGGACATTGTCGTCTGTCTTTGGCTGTCTTACGTGTTTTGATGTAATTCTCTTGTATGATGATGATAGTGGTATACCTGGTGCTCTACAATCTGGGTTAAAGCTGTGTTATTCTACAACTCTGCATTTGGAACGTTTGTTGTTTTGTGATTTTCTTGTAAACTTCCCCCCCTTTTTCAATTTTTATCTTTTTTGTTTTGTAAAAAAAAAACAAAAAAAACCCCACAACAAATACCTAACCAACGTTCAATAATGTTCATGCACTGTCTTTATGTAACTAGTGTTAAACAAAAGTGTTTCATGACTGTGTTGTTGTTTCTGCTCATCAATTAAACAGTTTCATTAATTGTTGTGTTAGATACACATTTAACCTACACAAGAAAGACATAGATACTCTAGCACTACATACATACATACATACAAAACCTGTAAATGATTCCTCTACACTGGAAAAAAGAAAAAGTTTTGCCAAAAGAAGCATGCCGAAATAATCTTTGTGACAGTGCAAATACATGAATGTACGTTGCTGGTACAAAACATTTAGGTTAGCATTCCGCGAAACATGCTAGCTCTCAGAAGAGTCATAAAAGAGCCATATAGTTACTAGAGTAGCAGCTCTGAGACGATTGCTTGGGTGTGTCTTCAAGGATAAAAAAACAAATTAACGCATTGTCTTTCTTAAATGTTCAAGGGGATTATAAACCGCTGATACATACACATGGTAAAGCAGATTCACCCTAAAACATGACTTCATTGGTGAAACTGTAATTTTTTAAAGTAAAACTCCTCTTTGCCAGTGTCCAACACAGAAAATAATTATCCACTGGAGAAGGTACAGAAGTGCTGAACATTATGAGATCGGCCAATGATGAATAAAAGAGGATACATGTAAGAGATGGCTGGATCAGACTGGGCAAGACAGAGAGAGAGAGGGAGATAGTCATCTCTCACTGAGTCATAGGTTATTTCTTTCAGCCCTTTGTTTACCAGTGGTTGTCATGGTGAGGAGCTGACAGTCTCTTTCCAGGGCAGGCCGATCACTTCCTGTTCATGTACCAGCGGTACAGGAAGTGTGGTGTGGTTATATGCTTTGATACAGAGGAGATTCTCTTCAGGCGCTGCAGCCAGGCCTGGAATAGTGTTCTAAACCGTCCAGGTCCTTTGTATTTGTTCTTTCTTGTCCTTCTCATGATCCTTCATTATTTAGTGAGACATGTTTGTGTTTGTTGGTCCACTGACCTGGATACTATCAGCAGGAAAAGCTAAGGGTCTTACAATCTGGTGTACATTGGTCTGTCAACCAACCAGATCATCTAAACCATGCCCTCATGTCTTGCTGAGACTGCAGATGGTTATAGAGACAGACAACACGCTACTCACACACTCCCCTTTAAGTCTGCCGTTGTATTTGTGGTCACAACATGAAAAGATTAGTGGTATCTTTGCTTTTTCAACTGTGTTTTACTTTAGTAATGTTCCATTGGTATGTTGTTTGGTAAAGTGTCTTCATGAGGTCAACTTGTTTCATAAAGTATTATATAATAAAGGGGAGGTCAGATGGATTTGTCCGGAGGTCATAAAGGGGAGGTCAGATGGATTTGTCCGGAGGTCATAAAGGGGAGGTCAGATGCACTTGTCCGGAGGTCATAAAGGGGAGGCCAGATGCATTGGTCTGAAGTTCATATTTACAGGAAACAACATAAGAGAATCGACAACAACAGTAATCAACAACAACAACAACATCAACAACAAATGTGGACGACAATGATAAACACAATTTAACAGTAAGATTATTGATGACAACAACAACAACAACAACAAGAATTCAAACAAAGAATATCTTTGTGTTCTTGATTCTAAGTCAATATGACCCGATAAACATGATGAACCTCCTGTGTCACGTGGAACCTCCACTACTCCTCAGATCCGTCCTCCTCTCCCCTTGTGGCGTTAGCGCATTAGCTTTTAGCATCTTTGAGGGACGCGGAGCCAGACGGCCGTGCAGGGCTCAGGGGGTGTTCCCGGCGGGCTCTGGGTTTAGCGGGACGTTGTCTCCAGTGCAGAGGGGGTTCCCGGGGTGGCAGAGCGCGGCGTGACGGAGTCAGGCGGAGTCCCGGCGGGGCTTCCGACCCCACTACTGGGCGTGGTGGAGGAGCTCACGGGAGCAGGGATCTCCGGGACCTTACCCAGCTGCCCCTGCGCCTGGGAGGCCTGGAAGGTCTGGCCACACACGTGGTGGTGCTTCTCCCAGTCCTTGTGCTGGCAGAAGGAGCCACAGTAACGGGCCGTGTTGCAGCCGCTGCACGTCTCACTGGCCTTGCGTCCGCAGTTCCAACAGCTCTACACGGAGGAAGAGAGAGAAAGAGAGGGAGAGAGGGTGGGAGAGGGAGAGAGGGTGGGAGAGGGAGAGAGGATGGAGAGGGAGAGAGGGTGGGAGAGGGAGAGAGAGGGAGAGAGAGAGGGAGAGG
>JACXGK010015789.1:0-10027 GCA_016801125.1 Novumbra hubbsi | reverse complement strand
ATACCACAGCACACCTTCAGAGGTCTAGTGGAGTCCATGCCTGGAAGAGTCAAGGCTGTCTTGGTGCCAGATACCACAGCACACCTTTAGAGGTCTAGTGGAGTCCATGCCTGGAAGAGTCAAGGCTGTCTTGGTGCCAGATACCACAGCACACCTTCAGAGGTCTAGTGGAGTCCATGCCTGGAAGAGTCAAGGCTGTCTTGGTGCCAGATACCACAGCACACCTTCAGACGTCTAGTGGAGTCCATGCCTCGACGGATCAGGGCTATTTTTGGCGGCAACAGGGGTACCTACACATAATGTTATGGCTAATCAGTGTGTATGTATATATATATATATTCATAACAGACCCTTTAAAGGAGCTTCCAGCAGACTGAGCAATTTGTGACCTGTGTGATAAGATTGTTATTCCCCACGGAGCAAAGCAAGTCCACATACTTTTCTTCTCATTAGATATCAGGAACGGTTTCCCTGTCCGGTAACTAAAGTAATGTTAGCAGATCATATGGAGACGGGCGTCATGGTGTATTGGTTCTGGGGCTTGTAGCTATCTTCAATTTGTATGCACCTTTTACTGGAAGAGTAGGCCGGCGGAATCATCCACTACCTTCTTTCTCCCCATCTCTTTTTAAGCCCCTCCACCTCTCTGCCTCCATACACTTTATACAGGAAGAGACATGGCCATAAATAAGAAACAAATTAAAGAAGGGAAAATCAATGCTGGGGCATTAGACCTTTCATTTGGAGCCTTAAGGAGTCGTCCTCCCTCTAAATGTGCTGAGAAATTGGGCGCTTTGCTGATTCATGGAGTGCGGTGCTGCAGCAGTGTGTGGTGTGTGTCTGCGAGGGTCATGAAGGCACCCCCATTAAAGCTGTTAACCCTGTGTAAGACATTCATAAACCCCAGTGCGCCCGACCGAGACACACTGCTAGACTGAGTCATTATCCAGATTTAAGTGCCAGATACCACCTGCATTTAAAAAGGGTTTAATCGCCCCAAAAGTCTGGATCATTTTGTTATGAATAAAGTCACTTAAATGTATTTCCACCCCCGCCCCCATGCCAAGCAGTGACCACGGTATGTTTTAGGACTTTTAGGTATGTATGTATGGGTCCTAAAAGTGCCATGTGCCTTTTTCTATCTTAATATGGTTAACAATAAGTTCTTTATTATGATTGTCTTCAGCTTAACTGGTCAATAGAAACCTAAAAGGGCCTCTTAGCCAACAGCACTTGGTCAAGAAAAGGATTGATGATATGGAGTTGTGGGGACCAGGGTTTTTCTCTTCCTTCTTGTAACCTTTAATCCAGCAGAAGTGAATGCAGCTCCACTGTCCCACACCACAACATCACAAAAAAAATGCCATCACATTTTATCCGCTCATCACAGGATAAAATGGAAGGACATGGATCTGGCTACTGCACACAGATATGCCTCCCTTACGTCCAATTTCACATTACCAATGTGGGCCACAGATCAGTAACAGGGGTTCTAGTAATCATCTGCTTGCAGTTGCTGCTTCGCATCTTCATAAGCTTCTTCATGAGCATCTGTCGAAGTCCAAGGGGCTGCCTGATTCAAAGGCTCCAACACTGAAGATTTTAGTTAGGAATCCGTTTCATAAGCTCTGACTTGTTCTGGGGAGAAGGCACTTCCTTAATGGCCTTCAGCATGCTGTGTGGGTCTCACATCAACCCCAGGACCTCCACTGTTTCTCCACCTTTCTTTCTACAAAGCATCCCAGCACCTCTCTCACCCAGCCATTATGCTCTCCCCATGTCTGACCTGTAATAAATATCCTCCAGGTATGGCTGGGCTCCTGTTATGTCCGCTTGTGAAGTGCCTATGTAGCGCTGAAAAATGCTGTCTGCTCCCGAATCCCCAAACTGGAGCCTTGTTGCCTTGAAATGTCTCCAGTGTGTTGAAAGTCAAGAGTTGTGGCTTGTCCTCATTTAATACTCTGTGCTGCTTAGCTTGTCTTAGGTCGAATTTTGTAAACACCACCCCGTCTGCCAGTGTAGAAAACAGCTCAGCTAGAGTGGGGAAGGACTAAACAGCAGGGATCACACTGTGATTTGGAAATCGCCTCATATCCTAAGGCTTCCATCCTTGGCGTAGTCCACTTTGAATACTTGACTGGTTTGAAAACTCCCTGAGCCACCAATTTATGACCAATTTATGCAGAGCTTCATCTGTCTTCGGCCGAATAGCAAATGGTACTGGCCAAGCTTTAAAGAACTTAGTTGGCACTTCAGGATTGATGGCTATGTACACAGGGGGCCCTTTCATACACCGCTGGAAAGCTACTTCATGATCCTTAGTAATGGAGTTCAGGATGTTTTGCACATGATAAACCCCTGTGACCTCAATAGTCTAAGGCCCACACCAATAACGCCTCATCTAAAGTCTGCCTTATAATTCTGTCGCGCAGCCTCAGCTCAAACAGATCTCCAATATCGTGGTGTACAGAAAGCCTGCGAAGCCAGACAATGAAACTGGATATGTTCTGTTTATATTTCTTTTACCAATTGTGGGAATGAAACTGCTGCATACTGCCCGATGGAGCAAGTGGTGAAGTATTGCTTCTTAAACAACTCTTACATAATAATAATGGACACCATCCTTGTATCTTATGGAATTGCTTTTTTTTCCTCCAGATACTGCTACTTTTTTATAAATCACTGAGCGGTTTGGGACCAAGTTATACCGCAGACCTCTGCACTCTTCAGGTCATCAGGGTCTGGTCTGCTAACCGTTGTCTTAACCAAGAATTAAGACAAAGATTGGTAAGGCAGCATTTTGTCAGGCCATCATAATGTTCACAGTATCAGAGTCTTATTTTACTTGGGTGGAGAGATTTTTTTCTATTTTTTTATAATATTTATTTAGCAAAGTGTCTGACAGGGTGATCCTACTGGCTATGCACTCGTAACTGTCACACCTGTTGCTTAACCGATACCAAACCCTGGCTGACATATACTGCTTTGTGAAACCTATTTGTCTTTTTGTATATCTGCTCGTTTTGGATTGAGCTTACAAACTGAAGAACATACCTGGAAACCCACAAAGTAACCTGGGCCACGAGGGACAGTGTAGAAATACACACACATATTAGTGTTTGTTTACCCTCTGGTAGTGTGGACATGGAGGGAAGCAGCGGCACAGTTCACTGCCCCCTGGAATGGACATGCAGAGTGTAATACCCACACTCCACCTTGCTTGGGTTATTAACATATTAAATCATTAAGTCATTAATTAACAGAAATGAAATAGCCAAGGGTTTTTTCCCCCCGAGAGGGCTGCAGTAGGGACTCAATGTTAATGTGTTAACGTAACTAATTTTGTAAAGACAGGCTATTGTTGCTTTATTGTCTTTTGTTTCTTTTCATGGTTGTTGAAAATATTGAAAATATTTCCTTCACAACTTTAGTCACCTATTACATGAGTGACATTTGAAGCTCTGTCGGACCGATGGTTTTACTTTGTACGAGATTGCTCAATTGACATTGCAATATGACAAATTTCACTTTAATAAAAAAATGTATGCTTTTCATGTTAGGGAGTAAAGTTGTTGAAATATCTCCTAAATACTGTCTGTTAGGGGCAACAATGAGATGTATTACCTTTACATTATGGACTATGGTGACAGATAAGTGCATTCTGCCACATCCAGTTCAAAGCTGTTCTAGCTGTGCTAGGCCGTCACTAGTCCCAAGTCTTAGCCCTAACCTCAATTAACCATCACAATGTGACTGATTTATGGACAAATATCGGGGGAAGACTGAGAGACTGAGAGCGTGAAACAAAGGAAGCTTGTTGTTTACTATGTGACTGCGATGTCCCAATTGCAAAAGGCTCTTTATAAATGAAACTTGCTTGGTAAGTGGTAATTTATAGGGTTTGATTTCAAAGTCACAGCCAAAATGTCTGTCTTTAGATATGGAACATCGGCTGTGCTTTCCATTCTGTCAAGGGCATTACGGAAGGATGCATTCACATGGGCAGAAAATCTACTTTGAAATGAGTTATAACGTGCAGAAAGCCATGAATCACTTCTTAACTTGCCCTTTTCAATAGTCTCCTCCCTCTCTTATTCTCCCTTTGTGTCTCTGTACTTCTATTCCACACATGTACACACACACACACACGCACACACACACACACACACAGGCACATGCATGTAAAGGTACAGAAACACAAGTACACGCACACACTCAGATTCTAAGACTCTTCATCCAGAAAGAAACTATCCCAATGCAAGCCCACTTCCCACTCCACATACCATAATTACTATCCTAATCTTCAAGTTCTTTGCCTTGGGTCTGTTTCACTGTTTTAACGCTGTTACAAATCATGGCGGCAACGTTTATTTTTTTTAAGAAACAAGGGCTGCTTGAGACTGTCAATAATGTAACTTCATTGCATCTAAAAAACAAAATAAATGAGTTCTTTGGAGAAAATTGTCACCCAGTGGTTGAAGACAGACTCCTCATTTTTCCCTTAGTATAGATATTATATACCTCAGCAAGTTGCTGTAATTACTATTTGTGGACGCCGTTGATGTAATTGGTTCCTTCAGCTCACATCCTGATTGTTATCAACACTCCTCAACCATTCATATCAGCCATGAATATAGAGCAGACACCTCAAGTAGTGGGCTGATGGGAAAGAGCCTGATGTGACAATGAACGAATCATAGAGAGAAAAGGACAGAGAAAACAAGAGATAACAAATATAGAAGAAATGGAGCAATGTACATTCGATTTTGTTGACGTAACAGTCTTAATCAGCGTTATTTTTCAAGCAACAGTGAAATGCAAACCCATTTAGTTAGTTAAAACAAATGAGTTAAACGTCTTATTGTTTCATTATGGAAGAAGAGCCATAGTAAGACACAAAAACAGGGGTATGGCCAATATATGTTTGGCAGCAACTTTAAATGGGAAAATAATTCAACAGGCTCAATGGCAGTCTAGAGAAGGATAAACTGATCAATCTGCAGTCTACTCATATTACCTTTGTATAATATTGTATAATATTGTAAAACATTGTAAAATATTGTAAAACACAAACCATTCTGTTGTCGAGATATGATCACACCATTCTGACACAGAACATTTTCTTTTTCTTTTTAAACATAATTACATTTCTCTTTTTTCATTCATAGTGTAGGTAAGTCAGTACAAGTCATATTTCATACACTATCGCTGGTCAGTTACTTTAAGCTTTGTGAATAATTATGTTCTTCCATTAGTATGTGACACTAATCCTAGTTGACACTGCTGGGATAACCCTGTAATGATTTGTAAACAAATCTATTGTAAAATCAACATAAGAGATCTAGGTTATGAGGTATGACATTCCAACATGAAATATATTACCATCAAATAACAAACGTCGGCCTATTCTAAATTGCATTCTGCTGTTAAAAAAAACAAACATCGGCATACAAAAACATGACCATATAACAACACAAAATGTTTTTTGTGCAAAGCTAATCTCAGGTAGATGATGATAAGGCAGGCAGAAAACACATAACAGAATACACATAACTTCATATTCAGTACAGCCTGATACACACACCCCCACTCAAACAATAAAAACAGAGTTAGTCTTTGCAGCCCAGTTAACATCAAGAACATGTTTCCTGAACACAGCACTCTCTGGCAGAGGGCAGAGCAACTTGGCTCTGCAATGCCCATGAATGGGGAATGCGTTTACTGGGGCTCTGAAAAAGTATTCACCCCCCTGGACTTTTCCACATGTTAGTGTTACCACAGGAGGTCAGGATGTTGTGACACTGATCAACACATTTCCTCTTGGTCTCAGAATCATTCTTTTAAAACAATTCATTTTGAACAACCAGCAGATTTTATTTTTCACATTAACATTCTGGGTTGTTTGCGTTAATAAGTGGTAAAATCACCTAATTAAAACAATTTTTATTAGATTTTCTGACACTGTAAAATGTGGACAAGTCAAAAGTGGATTCATATTTTTTTGAGCTGCACAATATGTCAGAATACTTTGCCATGTCTTGTTGCACTTCAAAAAATACTGGCAGGGGTATAAACTCCCCTTTACCATGTATGTGTAAATATTTTCAGCAGTGTGTTTGTATAACAACAACAATTTGTTATACAAACCCATACCAAATGGGTGACATGGTAAAGAATTCCATTATGTATTACCCCATGAACACTACGTCCACACCTACAATGCATGTTTAACAAAACATAGCTATAATTAGCTGGCTTTAGACCAATGATCAAGTCGCTAATGGCAGACAAAGCTAAACAAAGGAACAT
Source organism: Novumbra hubbsi (assembly GCA_016801125.1). Classification (NCBI taxonomy): domain Eukaryota; kingdom Metazoa; phylum Chordata; class Actinopteri; order Esociformes; family Umbridae; genus Novumbra; species Novumbra hubbsi. Next base: position 3,718 of record JACXGK010015789.1, on the reverse strand, counting down.
AATAACCATCACAGCACAGTTTATGCACTGGACACTGTGGCAGAGTGAGGGTTGAGTAATGAATGAGGGACCGCCTGCCCCTCCCCAAGCTAGACCATATCCCTAATTAATATCCACTCTCATTATTTGGAGTAGGAAGGCCCGTATTTCAATATGTTTATTTCTTTAAGTGGAAACTGAAAGACTGTTTGCCGGACTCTAAAGCCAGCGAAAGAAAAGCTGTTGACACTGTCTATCATTCTGCACCTCGCCTTGCATATTTCTTTTGTCATGTAATGGGCTTCAATCAATGCCAACAAATTACTGCTTAATGAGGCTGTTACGTTAGTGTGAGAAGTACTGTAGGAACACTCAATGTTTTATTTTAGAGGAAATTCTAATTGGCATGAAATATTACATTTTACATTAAACTGCCGACCTGACAGTCATTCCAGTTGATGGGTTCTATGATGAACAGAACATTGATTGTCATTATTCTTACCCCAGGACTCTAAAGGTTCTGAGAACTCCTTCACAGTTTAAGAAGAGGGACTTGAAAGAAATTGCAGTCAACGTAATAGGCCTTTTACAAAACCCCAGATCCAAAAAGTGGAGATTGCTGTCATTGAAAGATGAAAAATTATGTTCGAAAGTGCTATGAGACTAATGACACATTTTTTGGTTGATAAATTATCTGGCTGTTCCACTTATTTGAATATCATACACTGACAGATAAGTCTGAAATGTAAACCCTGGTTGAACAGGCATTTCTGATGTTGGGAGACAAATTATTATTTATTTTTCTAGTGTAAACGGTCATTCAGTCAAATGAACTTCTGTAAAATCAAATAAAAAAAAAACTGCCAAGCAAGCACCGTCACTGAGCCCATCCAATTGCCAATAAAGGCCCAAGGTTTCGAGTGTTGTGGTATGGAAACTTCATGAAAAAGTCAGCAACTGTGTTGGCTTGGCAGTAACTCACTAATCTATAGAGTCTGGTCACGTCCTCACCCTAAACCATGAAGTCTGAAGCCCCTTCCAGATGCAGAACTGACTGGGAGACACGGCACCAGATAAGGGTCAAGCATAGAATCTCATCCATCAACTTCAGACTCAGACTGACTGCCATTTCAAAGAGTGCGTGTATCTGTTTGTATCTGTGTGTGTGTGTGTGTGTGTATTCACAAGCTCTCATCAGCTTCAGGCTAGATGCCAGGGTCAAAATTCATCTAACATTATGTGATGAAATACAGAGAACTCACAACCTTACCACCACCTACGCTATAACTGCTGCAAATGTCAACTTTAGCAGGTACATATTGGAAGTAGTGTTTATACCTCATATTTGTGTCTGTTCGACTGATTCATAATACGCTAACCTACATCCAACATATTTGTCATTGCATTTGCTCATTTAAACAGTCACATACTTACTGATTTATTGATGACTGAATACAGAATGGCATACTGGTGTTCATTTTCTATGTCCAGTATTTACTGGCTAAGGATAACTAATATCCTAGCTAACTCAAATCCAATAAAAACACACAGTGCATGTTCAACTTTTCCTTTCATGAAGACACTGTGTTTCACGTTAGCAATAATGTTTTCTGTTTGAGCTTTTCCTTTCCCCCTCGTCTGTCTTCTCCATTCGTCATTTCATTACCTCCATGTGTCACTGTACAGCGGCACAACAAGTTTAAAGCTTTCAGCATTTAGAGCATTATCAAATGGATTCTGAATGCCGTTCTACCAATGATGGCTGGAATTAATCCTTTTGCATCTATCAGCATTGTATAGAATTACAGTCCATTTTTAATCAACTGACTTTGTAAGAGCCATTTAGGAAGCGTATGTTTAAATATATGGCCCCCTCACCATGGGATAGAACTGACCCAGACAGCAGGCAGATCTGGAGAATGTTTCTCTAGTTTTTTCTTATCAGTTGACCCAGACTGAGATTGATATAAGTTTCTAGTTAATTTTGAACACGACGCTGAATTGGATTGAAAGCCTCACTCTCAATTCTGTACAAATACAAGAAGGAAACACAATCTAACATTATTCATTTTCAGACGGGATAACAGGCCAAACCAAACATGTAAGTCCATGTTCATTTAACCACAAACGATTTGGAAGAGGATATTCATCTTTTGAGAATGTATTAAGAGCAGATCTACTGAAGCTTAAGAGATGTCTTGTTCTCTTTGTGTTTGTCATTGATGAAAAAGATCATGCTCTTTCTTTCAGTGAGACCGACATTATAAAACCTGTAGACAAGACCTACATTCACTTAGCTTCAATTAGAACGAACAAATTACCGGAAATGTCTAGGTGCTCAGAATATGTATAAAATGCTGTCAAATAATTGTACAATAATTGTAGTCAATAGTAGATGATGAACAAAAACAAGGTAAAGAGAGGAAAGTTGAGTGAAACTGTATCCGACCTCTAGGGGGAGCCATAACGCGAAAAAAGCTCATCCAGCCTCAATCCTCGTTTCACAACACTCCTGTCAGAAAACAACCATGATACTTACTCTCCTCTGCTCCCTTTTTCAGATGTTTCCACCAGCAGTGGCGCGAGTCTTAACTCAATCTGGGGTCTGTGGGAGAATGTGTCATTAGTGTGGGGGCAGAGCCACTGGCTACCCATGTCACCCCAAACCAGAACGGATGATGGCATTAGCAGGAAGAACCTTACAGCTTGATCAGATTATAGCCACTGCAATGAAACTGTGACATATCACTGCTAGCAATGGCACAATGGAAAAGTCCCTTAATGTCATTGAAGGAGTTTTGCTGTTGGTGTGTCTTTTTCTTTAGAGTGCTTTGTTGTTTCACTGTCCCTCTGATAGCTCTGTCGTTGGTTTGTAATCCTGTGTGTGTGAGTGTGTATAAACTGACCTGTGCTTGTGGTCTGTATGCGCCCCCTTGTGTGTGTGTGTGTGTGTGTGTGGATTCGTTTGAAGGATATGTGTGTTGCCTCCTGGGAAAATAAATGACATCCACCCCGCTCACGTGTGTTTGATAAAATTGTCCTGGTCTCTCACCATTCATCCGCAGTCACTAACTATCTCCAGGTTTAGCCTCAACTCCCTTCCACTTTCACATGCAGGCTCTAAACACAGACAGCCCCACTGGCTCCAAACACAGACAGCCCCACTGGCTCTACACACAGACAGCCCCACTGGCTCTACAAACACAGACAGCCCCACTGGCTCTAAACACAGACAGCCCCACTGGCTCTATAAACACAGACAGCCCCACTGGCTCTACAAACACAGACAGCCCCACTGGCTCTAAACACAGACAGCCCCACTGGCTCTATAAACACAGACATGTACATACACACACACACACACACTGTCGCTTAAGCTGCAAAAATGCAAATAGAATGCGATTGTGACCAATAAAATGCATTGCCTACAGGGTGGTTTATGAATGTATGTAAAAGCAGAGATTAATATGATTTTTGTTCTTCAACTAAGTACTAAGGACACCAAGCCTAAATCTAATTGCCTCCCTTAGTGCCTGCGAGTGTCAGGGTTCCGCCCTGACTGGACTGGGTTCCAGCTCTGCCACCCCATCTAGTGGCCTATGGGCGATGTGCCCATCACCGTCGCCAATCACCCAGTCACCAATCACATGTTCAACTACACACACCTGTCCCTCATCTCCTACTCACCTGCCCTACTTAGGTTCCTGTTTGGTCTCCCCTCTGTGTCGATTCAAACACT
>JACXGK010015787.1:0-10014 GCA_016801125.1 Novumbra hubbsi | reverse complement strand
CCCCCCCCCCCCCCCCCCCCCCCCCCCCCGGTTGTTTCGGTCCTCTATCCCTCCTCACACACCCCTCCCCCCGTTCCGTATCCACTCCCCTGTTTCCCTCGTCGTCGCCCAGATTACATGCGTGTAGAGCGAGCCGCCTCGGTTTGAAAGAGGCGACACAGGAACAGGGATAAGAGGTAGCGGCTGAAGAAAGGATTCCGCTGCCGATCCCCTCAGTGCACAATACCGCCAACCATCACACAACCTGATCCCATCGCTTACACTCAGGCTATCAACACGTCATAGCCAGGCTATAATGTACAACCACAATGTACCATGGGAAGCCAGGCTATGTGTGTGTGTACCACCAGGATGCACACACACACACACACACACACACACACTGCCCCTACCATTGGAATAGAACACATCCATTTATTCAACTTGGATCTCAATTAAGCATCTGTCAATATCATTAATTGACATGCCACGTGGCTGGTCCACAGAAGACAGGAATATCTCATGATGCTGTAACGCAGAACGGACAGCAGTGGAACCGGACTCGTCTGACGGACCGTTCTATCCTAGGCACGGCCATGCGTCACACCGTGTAGGAACATCTGAGCCAGAGACGCATACGTCCCGCGGTCTGAGGGAGAGGAGCGACGACAGAGACACAGAGAGAGGTGTGTTGAGGCCAGACAAGCTGGGAGCTCCGGGGAGAGGGCCTGAGGTGTGGCAGACCCGAGCCCTGACACAGAACAGCGGCGTAGGTCAGGCGTGGGAGACACAGAGCCCCCATGTGGGCACGGAACCCCCTCAACCCTCCACTTTTCTCTTCCACTCTCACACTTTGTTTTCGTCTCCTGCCCACGCTGCCATGGAGACTGTTGAAGTAAGTGTCATGTAGGAATGCACCGCGCCGCTCGTCCAGATTACCGCCATCTACATTTCACACCGGGGCCAGACCGGGGCGGGTCCCCCCTTAAACACTATCAGTGAACACACACAGCGCGGAGAGGCCCGCCCAATCAGTGAACACACAGCGCGGAGAGGCCCGCCCAAGGCCGGGTAATCAGTACCAGACCAGTGTTTGGTAAACAGAGGGTGACGGGGTGTTAGAAGTCGGCCATGATGGCCCTCTGTCTTCAACAGAAGTGGAAAGACCGGCTTGGGAGAAAGACACGGGTGATGCTGGGACGTGGGGGCTGACTGCTGTGGTCAGGAAGCTTAGTCACTGGGCTCTATAAGGACAGAACCATACGGGGGGGAGGGTTTAGGGGGCATTCGCATGGACAGCGTTGTCCAGCACAAACGGATCGCGGAAAGAAAACAATATACGATTTGGGACATATTGTTATGGTAACGGAAGAGCCTAATATAATTCAAATCATGTACAGTTCTCAGACTGGGTTTACTCTGATTGCATGAGAAAAACATTGATTTGCTAAACGCCGTAGCTGTTTGAAACGTCGTAGCTGTTTCAAAAAATGTAAATAATGAAACAAATAAGAGGAAGCACCCCTCAGAGGGAAAACCGCCCGTACATACTAAGACACGAGGAGTGCAGTTTAGCTGACATCTGCACGTAGTTAAGACTAAGGCAGTTTTGAAGCCTTTCCCTATTTGCTCCGTCACGGTTTATCGCTCTGCGGAATAGATCACCTAAATCGAAAACCTCTGGACAAAGCAAAAAGACTCCATACACGAGGGGAGGCCTTTCCTAGGCCAGAATAATTACTGAAACTGAACTTCAGTACTAGAGAGTGAACCAACCAAACTGAAGGTCACAAGTAACAGTGCTTGTACTGTGTGTAGGGGTCTGTGGTGTGTGTGGTCAGAGATTTGTCTCTATGTTCAAAGCCCAATACTAAAGGGGAGCATCCTGTACTGGGGGACAGTACCTTAGTTCTCACATTAGCGTTTTTTATTTTTGTAACAACACGCTCTTCTCAAGATGCCTGTTCAGCTCTGCTTTTCTCTCACTCCCTTTCTGTCAGTATGCCTTTCTCTCTCAAATCTGTCACTCAGTCTCTCTTTTTCTCCCTGTGGGTCGATGCGTCAGTGGCATGGCTTCACAGATCTTCATCACCGGCAGAGAGACAGAAAGGTCAGAGTCTCGGGGAAACGGCCCCCCAGCCTCATGTTGGGCTGGGTGAGATTTACTTTGTTCTTCTCAGTGCCAAATTTAGAACGGGGACCAGGAAATAACCTGAACAGCAAATGTTTCTCTTTACTGCTTTGTTGCAATCATTGCATGACCGAATGTCACTCCCGGAACCCTCTTGACTAAGTAACCTGTGTGTGATGTAACTCTGATTCAGTCATCTGCATAGAGGCAGTTCAGATGGGTAACCGGTTCTATAAACTGTGGCATTTTCCCCATAAGAGTTTGTTACTGTAACTGTTCTGGCCACAACTCAGACCTAACCTGCAACAGTCCCCTGTATTGCCGTAGGCAATGTGTGGGATCTGTGTTCCCTGATTCTCCCCTACTGTTGCACAACCAAGGACTGACAGAGCCCTGACCCATGTGTGTGTGTGTGTGTGTCAGCAGTGGTTGGTATGGATGAGACAAGCAGTATAACAACGTATTACACAGACTATTAAGCAAAGCTGTAAAATGTCTTCAGAAATGAGCGCTGAACATTTATACGGCAGGTATAGAAAGTTATTATTCCGTTGGGTCCAGGGAACAGGGCAGCACAGGCTCATCGTGGACGTCGTGTTGAGAATAAGGGGATCACAGCAGCGGGCCACCACAGATCCAGCCAAGGAGGAACCGTTTAGCACAGGCTCATCATGGATGGGCAGTGTTGAGAAGTGAGATATAACAACAGAGGTTAAAGTAAGAACTAGTACAAACTTTATCAAACGTTTACCCACCCCTTCTGGCTAAAATCAAGACCAAACATTTGAGATCATTTTGCACCTTTAACAATATCCTGTGACTAACAATATTTCAAAAGGGGAGGCAAGACGGCCCAACCCAGAAGGCTCAGCTGAGCGGTAGGGTGGCACGCCAAGAGCCATTTCTTCCAAAAACAACATTCAAGCCAGTATACATTCAGCAAGTTTTACATTTCTATCCCCCAAAAGTAAACCTTGTTTGGCCTCAACGTAGCTCGTAATCCACAAGTACACACTACCTACAGTCACTGACCTCCGCTAGAAAGATGACGTAAGTGTGGCAAATGTGTTCACATTTTACTGTTTATAAATGTAATGAAAAAAGGTTTTCAGTTACTTACTAATATTGATTGCAAATGGATTGCTTACTTATAGGGAAATTATGCACAAACAAGGAACAAGGGTAAACGGACCACTTCATGAACAAATGGGTCTCTTAAGTATTCTTCAATGTAGTTCTTTATACCAGGTATTGTCTAGATGGCGCCAAAGAGCAAACAATATAGTCACTCAGTCACTGTCATCATGTTGATACCACAGAGCTAGAAAAAAATGGATTGGACCAGATCAACAATACATTTGCATCAAACAAGCAGAAGACAAAGGAAAGCAGAATGCTCAACTTGTAAAAAAATATACTAGGAACTAGAATGGAAAGAGGATGGCTGTTTGGCTGCACACTTTGAAAAGGTACGCTAAATATTAGCAACACGGTTAGCCAAAGCTAACTTAGTATTCAACTAGACTGGGCTGAAGAACATTGTTGAAAAAAGTTGGCATGAGTTGCAGAGGCGGAGCTTAAACGGTTGCGATGGATGCAGAGCACCCATGGTAGCCAATCAGAGGGGCCCACAAGAAGTTCATTTTAAGGTTGAAACAATTAGCAGAATAAAATAATATTAAAATGTTTTGCTAGATACTATTTAGTTGACGTTGAATTAATAAACATCTATATTTGTTTTGTTATTCTATAATGCATTTGTAATAGAAACCAGATGTGGTTTCCAGATAGGATTGTATAGAAGAAATTGCGTTTCTGTGTTTTTTAGGTGGAGTCCGCGGGTTGGTTGGCCAGCATATTGTCAGTGAAATATGGCATAAAAATATAAATAACATATATAATGTGTTTAGTAAAGTTGTTGAGCAGCAGAAGCACGAGTAGATGTATAGATCTGACGTTACAAAGACAGGAGCAGCGTCACAGCTTAAAGAGATGGGGAATATAGAGTTATGCTCCAGGTCCAGCTGCAGCTAGAGCAGTGATGTTTTGTAACTGCACACGCTAAGGTTTGCACCTGCGGGTAAGAAAGTTAAGCTCCGCCCCTGATGAGATGTGAATGACTTTTTCTGCCCCATTTGCCAGTCCCACACTGGTGATAAGCACTACGCTGCCAAGATGATGTCCTGTAGCTAACTAGCAAGGCATCTCGGCAACAACGCCTCACCAAGGGTTATGAGAATAATAGTTTCTCCATACGATCACAATACTTACTTGGCTAGGTATTTCTAGCAATCAATTAAGTCTTATTTTCTGTCGACCTGCCATGTTGTTGTTTTTCTCTGTGCAGTATGCTGCGTTGTGGCTTGGTGATTGATGTTGCAAGTTCATTTTTGTCTTGAGTTAACTCCAACATTTCCACATGCCAGAATTATTTTCTTCAAGACCTGCATGTTATTGCATGTGGGTTTATATAAAGATTCTTTCATAATTTGGCACCAGCCTTCCTACAAAGACAATGAGGAGAGCAATTGGTCCCAGGTCTCAATCCAATAGAAAATGTGTCTGCACAGGATATTCTAAAGATATTTGACTGATCTTGAACTCTTCTGCAAATGCTAGTAATTGGTTTTACATCAGTAGTTGTCACAAAGTGATTATTATTTTGGGCAGGGTCTGTTGGGGAGGGTCAATAATTGTTTTCAAGTGGTCATGGTGAGTCACGTAAAATCGTATTTAGCTGAAGGGCGTGCCATTCATTTTTATTTCAGAGGGACACAACTTCCTCCAGGTATAGGTAATTATTAATAACATACACTCCCCTCAAAGATAACAGCTTGGTGGACGTTTTCCTCGAACCATCATCATCTGCAATAGTATTGTATTATGGAGGTAATACAAAGTTAGCGTGGTCTCCCACCAATGTCATTTAATGATGGTGAGACTACTCTTGACAGTCTGTTTCCGTCAGGTATAGGAAGTATTATTGTTCATAAAATACAGCATTTATACTTTTAATTAATATTATCACATTGTAGTTTTACTGATAAGGATTAGCCCTCTGACCAAACCACCAAAGAATGTCTCAGCGCAGTGCCTGGGCTACCCTGTTGCATGGGCATCCCTAGATCCAGCCAGGCACACTGCTCACTGGACTGTGCCTGGCTGTGATCCCAGCAGGGCTTTGAGCCATGCCCGCGGCAGGTCCTGGAGGAGCGGGCCGTCTCCCGAACCTTTACATGCCATCGGGCAGTGTGGTGGAGGCCGAGAACTGGCGGTGCCCGCAGCTACCGCTAACATTGTGGAGAGTCAGGGGGCTGCAAGCGGCTGTCAGTACACAGCTCTCCAGTTGCAGAACCGCTGTGGCACCAGCCCCAAGAATGACTCACGCTACGCAGTCTCACCACAGGACTGGGGAGCCGTAATGGGTTCACAGACGCACAACCTCCCTCAGCACGCAAGCACCCGACAAGCCACTGATGTCAAAGGACCCAGACAAAAATGGCCAGCCCCAGCCCCTAGTTCAAGGTAGAACTTTGTGCATTGCTGTTCCACTGAAATCCTGTATAAGTAGACCACGTCAAAAATGTTAAAGGGGATATAGGTTAGTGCTCCGAAGTTTATTATGACACAAAACAACGAGCAGAGTGAAAAATAACATACAAAGGGGAAGAGGAGAGACAGGAAAATGTCCAAATGGAACATAAATAATGTCCAGCAGTTACAATAATATCCACGGATCTCCTTGAACAGGCCCCTGATCCTGAGAGCCTAAACTAGCAATGTGTGTTAGCAATGAAGGCCCACAGGGGAAATAGGAAATAATTGAGTGCAAAAATTATTAAAATATAAATAGATTTTACAACAGAATATTCTAAACGAGCTTCCTTTTTATTTTACTCCCTAAATATAGTAAGTCGATAAGTCGGATATTGTTTTGTGAAGGTCTGTCAAATCAAATGATGAAGGCAGCTCCTATTTCTTTGGGACAGGAACCAAGTCGTTCCATTCTGTTTGTGACACGGAGGGCTGGACAGGCCCTACCACTCCCTGACTATTCAAACAGAAAGGGCCCTCATGATATGACAACCCACACAACCAGAGCCCTGCTCTTCACCTTGTATTTGTACAGCTGAGCCTCACAGGCAACAATTAATCAGGAAGGGTATGCCATAGCTCAAGCCAAATATGCAAACGCAATCTCTGCATTGATTTTGCAAAATCAATGTTGTTCTCGGGCTGCCATTTATAGAGTTGTCAGTCCAGACTTCCTGTAGTTAGTTCTACGAGGAGAGCATGGGTTTGTTTAAGGCCAGGGACCTGTGTGTATGTGTGTGTGTGTGTGTGCTTGTGTGTGCGTGTGTTGACACAGCAGCCAAGGGGGTGACAGGGGTGGGGAGGAAGAAAAGTAGTGACAGGACTTAACATTGTGTTCATTTGACCCAGTAATACCCAAAGCATGCAGAACCCTTCTACTGGCAAACTAAAAAGTTAAAATAGTCAGAATTCTACTATTTAGGACTACTTATTGATACCTCTGAAAACTTAGTGCTACCCCTAACTTAGAGTGCAAAATGTAATTCAGAAACTAAATAGACCAATGTATCATATGATGTGGTTAGTCGCAGGAAGCCTCTTTCTGCGTTTGTTTGACTTGGTTCTAGTATGTAAACAACCTTACTGGATGGCTTGCTGGAAGTTGTCAATCAAACAGGTCAGTTCAACTAGTAAGCATGGCTGTACACCATGTTTTATATCATTTCCACACAGGAAGTAATAAAAAGTAGAAGTAAAGGAATTACAAACAGGGTTAGCGAACAATCCCTGCTCGATTTGAATCAATTGTGTCTTTGCTGGCTTGGTTGAAAAAAGTTATTGGAATTTGCCATTTTCAAAAGATGGCAAGTAACTGAGAATGAAAGTACTGTGGTTCTACTGTTGAAGCTGCAAATCCTACTGCTGATATACAGGAATTGAAAACATCTTTAAAGACTATAAATAAGTCACTTCCCAGTCCCTCAAATCCAGATGGACCCAAGTTGTTGAGGCAAATAACGAAGATCCTTCCATTGTGTAAGAAAACAATGATTACTATTACGATTCTCTACTGGCATTAACCAAAGAGTATTTTTCAACTCGTCTCAACAGATCTCTCAGACAGTCTCATCCCAAATCACATCATTAGTGGGTCACCTGATGTGATGAGAAGCTTGGTAAATGCCTTTCTGTCGGGAAGTTTTAAAGAAATGTGTCATGCTAGGCGATACCGCCAAAATACCGACTGGCCTCAGAGACAGCGCCTGAGGCCATTCTCTACAGAGATGTTGAAGCCAGGCTTGCATGTCTCTATCAGACAGCGGGGCATAACTTGAAAAATACAAACTTCATTGTATTTGAAAGGTCAATATTTCTTTGAAAAGCAAGATTGTTACAATATACATTCACTACGAAACGATGTGCTAGTGTGGTGAGTGTTGTCGTGGGTGAATTCTTGTTCATGCACGTGAGCTTTGGGGTGTGCATGTGTTTCTGTGTGTTTAGTCACAGGAAGGGGAAGTGAGACGGTTCATCATTATCAGCAGTCATCCCTCAGTGTGACCCCTCGGTCTGTCATCAGCAAGCTGTTTGTCCGTGTCAGGATTAAAAGGCTTTTCTGCCAGAGGAAGCTTGAAAGGTACTTAGCCCAGGTTGCTTTAACCCTGCAGCAAATAACCTTTGTCCATGCCAAGCCACATGTTTCTCAGTTCACCACAAATCTCATGAGATGAAATTGCATAGGGCACCAATAAATCCATGCAGTAGTGCTTCTGTGTCTACATCACTTGAGGTCCTAGGTTTCCTGAATCATAAAACACAATTCTGTCGGGGTTACACTAAGACCAAACAGACAATAGCAAGGTTAGCCTAGGATTGTCTAGCTAGTGGGGATGCCCCCACTAATGTAATCTCACTTATTTATTATTATAGCCAGCCTAACTCCTCCTACAGTTCTTGCATTACGGAGACATGACAGGTATCAAAATGTGTGTCTCGTTTCTGATTGCATTGCTACTGTTTTGTGGAAAGTTTGTTGCAAGGTATAGGAAATATTCACGTTTTTGTGGCAAAAAAATAGCCACACTGAACCCTGGTTGCCTAGCAACTTATGTTATTCAAACCTTCCAGAATGAGGCCATGCAAATGGCCGCCGTTTCTGAAGTTGCAAATAATGCTAGCTAGCAACAGTGATGTTTATGATGTGACAATGAAATGGCACGGGACTTACTTCGTCAACAGAAATGCTGAAGTTATTTTGCTACCTTTTTTCCAACTATCCAGTCTTTTGGATGTGGGAAATAGGTAGCTAGCTAATGGGACATAACCTTTTTTGTATACGGGAGATGGCGAGCTAAGCACTGGGAGATTATCTGTGTTAACTTACTGCCAGTACACAGCTGGACAACGAATACAGCCGGTGCAAAGGCAGCCACAATTTACAATTTCCACAGAGGTTGTAGCTTCTCAAGTTTAGGTTTGAAGTGCCAATACTTATATTCATCCACATTCATAAAGTGAGGGGGAGAGCTGTTCTCTCCCCAGAAAACATTCATCTCCTTAGGATTCCACAAAGATAAAAAACGAGACTAGTGTCAAATAAGTCAGACACAAAAGATTAAAATACCAGGGGTCAGGAACTACCTGCTCTCACACAAATACCATTACAACTGTACTCACAAGACATGTTTTTAGCCCAATCTACTGGGGGACAATCAGCTGTAAAGTGTCTAGACACAATGAACCATTTATGTCTCTTAAGGCTCCAGGGCTCTCTAGGGCAGTTTCAGTTTGCCAATATCACCAAATAGGAAAAGTGCTCAATTGTATGTTTTAATCTAAACTTCCCCCTAAGACTTAAATCCAAATTTCCCTAGAAAGGAACCGGCAAGAAACACAAGGACACACATTTCAGGTTTTACTATCTTTGTGGGAAAATGTCATCCCTACAAGTACTTGTTAGTCAAATCACACACACACACACACACACACACACACACACATAATTAACTGGTTTGCTCTATTTTTACATAAATTATTAAAATGAAGGGCTTTGGTTTTCAGATGGATGATTTTGAAAGAAAAAAAAACAGAAACACAACAAATGTACACTCTATGACTGTAAAATATGCCTTGTACTGCTGTGGTTGATAGAGGTAATTGAATGACACATTTGCAAACTTGACACATTTCCAAACTTCCAGAATAAGGCATAAGTCTGTCCTAGTCAGCCCTTTGCAGACTGAGGGCCTTGGAGGGCTTGCAATTACACGTCAAAGTGTTTCATAACAGAATGACAATGGTGAGACTGCCAGTGTAGAACACAACCTTTCTGAGTTAGAACCACTGTAGCCATGTCTATGGGACTCACGGTCAGAACCTGCTGTCTGTCTAATGAAAATCAAGGAAAAGGACATTGTGGGACTAGGTTATTGCTCTAGTAGTGGAGAGTAATGTAATTATTTGTCACTTCAGTGGGCGGGCGAGGTGGGGGTGGGTTCACGCCCCAGATGACAGCGTTCCATGTGGAAAATGTACTCCACTGTCGAGGCGGCGAGGGGTCAAATATCCCAACTCAGTCAAGTTGACTAGTTCAATCTGACCCTTAACTTACCAAAGCTACTACGGCACAATAGCTACGTGTCGGCTAGATACGTGTCAGCCCGACCTCTCAGTCACAGATTTTTGTCCTCGAAAATGTTTGTAATACCTTCTCCTTTATAGTGTTGTGAGTGAATGCATCGGTGTTGTGATAAACTAGCCTTTCCTTCGTGCTGACTGTGTCATAATGCACACACACACGCACGGAAGTGTCACTCAGGTCTGGGTGATAAGGTCAATCTGCACAGATTCACTAGAATCCCCCCCCCCCC
>JACXGK010015786.1:0-10013 GCA_016801125.1 Novumbra hubbsi | reverse complement strand
CTCTGACCCCTCCTGCCCAAACACGGACGCCGCACAGTCGGCACAATACGCGCGAGCGCAACCCAGAGGGCCGCGCAACTGTTGTCTGGCTTCGGAGGGGGGACGGGGGGGTGTAACGTCAAGGCCGCGTTCAGCCCGATGACAGTGCAAAGCTCCGCCGGGACACAGTGACCCATGAGGACTGCACGAGGGTTAAGAAATTGGAATCCTGATTTATCAAGCATTAGTACTAAATGTGCATGAGTAGTTAAGATGGAGGGTTGCCTTGTTAATGTCTACAAGTTGCATCATAGGACCTAATGTCCCATTCTCCCTTAAGCACGGAATTATATTATTTATTACAGTGGATGTTGTTAAGGAGTACCTCCTGCTGAAAACAAAGCACATATTCACTTAAAATTTAAATTTGACACAATGTCAAATGTCAAGTTTTAACTTGCACAGCTCTGCCCTGAGACACATGTGGTGTGGACTGTGACACATCATGGACTATGAAGGGAGAAACAGCAATAATGACAGCAATAATGACCAGCCTGCCGCCTCAATCCTCGACGAGCTCAACACCTTACATTACCTGCCTGATTGACTACAGCCCTGTAGCACTTACCTCCATCATTATGAAGTGCTTCGAGCGGCCGGTCAGAAGTTAGTATGTTTCCCCAGCGTCCCCTCAGGTGACCAGTCCAATTCAAAGGGTCACAAGTGAGATAATCACAGAGGGGTAATAAAGGGTCATGAGAAGGGAACAGATTCACAAATGGCTTTAACTCATTAACAGACGTCTTTGTTATTGCTGACCATTTCAAACACATGCCCACCATAAACGTAAACCCTGCCCCACAAAGGAACAGATGCCCTCTGTGCGTGGCACTGCTTTATTCAGCACACATTCCTCTTACTTGTGCAGACAAAAGGACTCAGTACCTTCACGTAACATCTGGATTATACCGTGTAAATTCCATTAATGCATTGAATCTACTTTTATTACCATAACAGACCCCAGGTGGTGAGTTTGGGCAATCTCTCCTCCATTGCACTCCACTGTCTCTGAGCATCGAAAGGCCCCCAGGGCTGCGTACTCGGTCCCCTCCTGTACTCGCTGTTCACGTATGAATGTGTGGCCTCACACAGCTCCCACATCATCCTTAGGTTTGTGGACGACACCACCATCCTGGGGTAGGGGACCTAGCTACATGGTGCCAGGACAACAATCATTCTCTCAACATCCACAAGACAAAAGAAATGAATGTTGACTTCAGGAAGCGGCAGAGGGGGGATCCCGCCCCCACACACATTGATGGAGCTGAGGGGGAGAGTCTTCCTCTGTGTGTTCATCAAAGCTGACCTCACCTGGTCCAGGTAAGCAGAAATTGCCCAAAAACTGCAACAGTTCCTGTGGAAACTCGGCATGTCTGCAAAAACTCTCAGCAACTTTTACATGGGTACAAATGAAAGCCTCCTCTTCAGAGGGTGGTGAAGTCAGCGGAGCGCATCATTGGTTGCCACCTCCCCCCCCATGCAATGCATCTACCACACAAGATGCCTTGGAAAAGCATGGCACATCATAACAGACTACCTCCACCCAGGCTATGGTCTGTTCACACTGCTGCCGTCTGGTAGACGTTACCGGAGCATCAAGGCACGCACTTCTAGACTCACAACATCTTTTTTTCCCCCCAGGCCATAAGGCTTCTCGATCATTTTGATCACATGGACACTTCAAATGCTCAGAGGACCCTCTGCACATTCAATGTACATTAGTATATTTAATGTACCATTCATATGCAATATTACAATAAAATATATAATATTTATTTCATAATGTCCATATACCTCTTTGCAACACTTTGGAATTGCTGCTAGTTTCCATTGTCATGTTTGCTTCTTATTCTATATATTTTATTTAATGCTTACTGGATTGAAAAAAACATAAATACAAAATAAATTCAAACTTGGTTGGTTTAATTTTGGGCTTTGACAGAATGAATAAATACTGTTATAACCATCAAGAAAACATTTTTAAAAGTATTTACTATTTTGGGATTAAAACATTTATTTAATGTCAACATATTTCATATTTACACGTTTACCTTTATTGCTCCACAACATTTACTAATTTAATTACACTTTTTTCAATATAATATAACTTACGAACAATATCATTGCTATTTTTGATGTGTTCTGACTCTGGCCTATGCTAGCTGCCAGTATGACCTATCAAACCCCATTGTAGTGAATATGATAGTATACAATGAACAAACAGTCACATACTGTGTGCACATACAAATACATTTTACATAAATAGTTATTTGGACTAAGTTGGAATTGTCCAAATAGATCTCTGAGATTATAATTTATTGGGGTATAAAGTAATGTGAACAAAAACAAAGGATATAAATAATCAACCATATAATGTCCAAATATACACAGGAAAAAAATATTGTAACTCACTGATGTCTAACAGTTGTGTCTGTTGCAGCACCAAGGTTATCAAATAGCAAATAAAATGGGAAAAAACTGAAAACAACAACAACACTGTATTACTCTTGATCTTGATGTAACCGGTACATACAACTTGTAAGGACAAAAAAATACTTGACACCAGCACCTGTATTTAAAAGATACAGGCAGGAGGTAGAGCACCATCTTTCAAAGGCTGTGGTATCCAAAATAGAACCCTATTCTCTAGTGTGCATTTTTTTTGCTCAATGGGCCAATAATTAAAGCTAGTGCACTAAATCGAGAATTGGGATGCAATTCTGGACACACCCAAGGTGTAAACGTCCATCCGTATTGGATTACAGATTCAAGCATAAAAAAATGGCGGAATAAACTGGTAGTTGACCTTTGATCTAAAACGTCACACTTAGTCCAAAAACTTTCAGAATGTTTTGGTGGGACTGTGCTCCTGTTACAAAGGCGGAGCATCCCTGTGGACAGCTAAGGCTGTTCTGAAGATGAATAGACGTTTGTGTATATGGGTAAGAAATAGGAAGGGGTGGGAGGTTTAAGTTTTGGTAGGGTGTTGTGTGAACAAGGCCAAATCTGTGACAAACTTTCCAAGGAACCCAAGCTTCTTATGAAATGCAAAACAAAAAACAGACACAATTTGCTTATGTTTTAGATAAATATTGGTATATGCTCTTCTGTGGTTATCTTAGGCTAGTTCAGTTTCACACATATTAAGTTATTCTGCCAATATTCTGCCATTGGTTGGAAAAGTTGTTTGTCATTCCATGAAGGATATGCCAAGTCAGACCTAACCAACTCCAATTAGGCTCACATTCTCTTTGGTTTAAGGGAGCACACATTTTGGCCTTCTGATGGCATGCTTGGTTTTTCCTAGTTTCCATCTTGGACAGGCAATAGATGATAACCTCACAGGAAGCAGACGGGTCCCGCTTCGAGGTGGTGTAGGTTGTTGGGCTGTGACAATGGTAGTTCTTGTATTTCTATGATGGGGAGCTCATAGCTGTCCTGAGTATGGAAAAAAAAGCGTGACTGGTGCCAGCTGCCATCTTGGATCTAGAAGGGAACCAATAAAATATGAAGCAATTGACAAACTGATTCACGATGAGGGTTGCTTTTTAGGCAGGACCTGACACATTTTATTGCAATACAAAACAGAGCAAGGTCTGAAGTAGCAATAGAAATAAGCCTCCCTCTGCAGCTCCTTACCTTGCACTCATCTAGTAGCACCTGGGGTTCAAGTAGTGTGTCTGCCTCAAACAACTGTCCGTTCCACCCCCTGAACCTTGGTGGTTTGTCCTGGTACTCCTGTTCATTGCCAGTGTGACTGTAGGTGTCTTCGGTGCTGTGGGGTGGATCACTCAGACAGTGAAAGGTGATGTACTGACTGGCCTCTGTGCTCAGGAGGTGGATGAACTTCATCTGGACCTTATGCACACCAAACAACAACTGTGGGGGAGCCAAGCGAAGATTAAGGTGGTGTAGATGGCCTGGAACTTCCTGTAATGGTTCTCTGAGCCAATTCTAGTCGGTCGATAATTCAAGACAATCGATGCATCCCTTTGTCCGATCCATAACCTGAACACATTATTCTTGCTGCAAGGCAAATTCATCAAACCGCTTAAAGCAGTTAGTTTTATCTAAGCTTCAAAATGGGTCTGACTTTAATTCCTGTAAACCCTTATATGATGTTTGACGTTGGTATACATGCTATACAGTGACAATTGGGGCACATCAAGCAGAGTCTGCTTGGCTTTTTTAAAATGGGTCAGACAAATTAATTGGTGTGGTAAAATTTCTTACAATGAGTGTACAGAAAAGAGACAGTCCAGTATTTCATAAACTCTCATTTACTATTACATCATATGCCATTGCAAACCCTACATTGTGTGTCTGTTGATGCAATGGGAATAGAAAAAAAACAGTGATGACCATTTAGCATTAAACTGGATTGATTTACTAAGTGTCGTGGTTAGTTACCTTGTTAGAGGCTGTTGGGTGGAGACAGGTCTGCCCACCAGCAGTGAAGTTACAGAAGACCTCTATAGCGTCCGATGGACATCCCAGGTTGGGGTCAATCCAGTAAAGTCCTATAGACAACATCCAAAAGATCCAACCACAGAGAGAAAACACAGACATATTTCTGAATACTTTTTCCCCAGAGAAAAAGAACCCACTCATATATCAGAATGATTCAGTCCCAATAAGAACATAGTAATGTTTAAGAAGGATTTACCCCAGAGAGGGAACACAGGGAATCATAATTTCAGCGTCCATTTCCCCTATAAAATGTGTGAAGTTCATACCATTAGACAGGTTGTGCTGGCAGTCCAACAGATCCTTACAGAACCGTGCTGGGTTCTCCCGGGTTCCAAGTGGTATCTTCATGCTCTCTATCACGCCGCTCAGGTAGCGCAGGGTCTTAAAGATCTCTGTGTTCTGGTCTGGGTGGGACATCTCTGTGTTCTGGTAGGTCTAGATTAGCATAGTTCATGTAATTGTAGCATGCATGAGAAGGAAACAATGTTAGGAAACAAGGCCACAGACACAGCAAAAGCAAAGCATGTTTGGGAAGGAAACAATGTCAGGAAACAAAGCCACAGACACAGCAAAACCAAAGCATTCTTGCAGGTTTTCAGTGGATCTAACATACACATTAGCAAAGGTGAACACAACTCATATTAATCCACGAAAACCCCATGAACATCTTTTGAAAAAAGTATTCCAAGAAATTAGCTGTTTATTTCAAGTTTATTTGGAGACAAGGCATGTTCCCGCATGTGTTTAAAAAGGCAAGAAAAAACAGGAAGACGCGTTAGTAACTATGTAAAATATTTACCTCGGTCCTTAAGAAACCATTGGACTCCAACAGAGAGCTGTATTTAATTTGTCTCTGAGGAAACAGCACCAACAAATGCAATTCAATTCCATACAAGTACAGTAAACTAGGCTGTATTAACAAATCAACACTTTCTTCAACTTAGTTTGTGTGTGTGTTTGTGTAGGGGGGGGTGTATTTTTAAAAAGCTCTTAAAAAAGCAGCTCAGAACTGGAAAGGAATGTCACACAACTATTACGGTATGCTCTACGGCTATGCTACCTCTGGCCCTGGATCTATAAGACTGTTGCTTTTTCTCATTCCTTCAAAAGCTTTATCTAAGCTCATCGTGGCAAGCCTATGCCAGACCAGAGGAGAGAAAGAGAGAGGGGAGGAGTAGTGAGAGGAGATGGACAACCATCGGCTACCATTTGAGTGTGGTATAAAGGATATTGGTAATGAAAATATGGTCCCATCCCAAAAAGTTAAATTGGACCCAATCATTTTGGTGCGTTTGATTAAGGGATTCTCACAACCACAGCACTTTCCAATGGTGAATGACTTATAGTGGGGAGAACAAGTATTTGATACACTGCCGATTTTGCATGTTTTCCTACTTACAAAGCATGTAGAGGTCTGTCATTTTTATCATAGATACACTTCAACTGTAAGAGACAGAATCTAAAACAAAAATCCAGAAAATCATATTGTATGATTTTTGAGTAATTAATTTGCATTTTATTGCATGACATAAGTATTTGATCACCTACCAACCAGTAAGAATTCCGGCTCCCACAGACCTGTTCGAATTCTTTAAAAAGCCCTCCTGTTCTCCACTCATTACCTGTATTAACTGCACCGGTTTGAACTCGTTACCTGTAGAGTAGGTGAGGGATCAGCCCAGAACTACACGGCAGGACCTGGTCAATGACCTGAAGAGAGCTGAGACCACAGTCTCAAAGAAAACCATTAGTAACACACTATGCCGTCATGGATTAAAATCCTGCAGTGCACGCAAGGTCCGCCTGCTCAAGCCAGCGCATGTCCAGGCCCATCTGAAGTTTGCCAATGACCATCTGGATGATCCAGAGGAGGAATGGGAGAAGGTCATGTGGTCTGATAAGACAAAAATAGAGCTTTTTGGTCAAAACTCCACACGCCATGTTTGGAGAAAGAAGAAGGAGGAGTACAACCCCAAGAACACCATCCAAACTGTGATGCATGGAGGTGGAAACATCATTCTTTGGGGATGCTTTTCTGCAAAGGGGACAGGACGACTGCACCGCATTGAGGGGAGGATGGGTGGGGCCATGTATCGCGAGATCTTGGCCAACAACCTCCTTTCCTCAGTAAGAGCATTGAAGATGGGTCGTGGCTGGGTCTTCCAGCATGACAACAACCCGAAACACATAGTTGCAAGGGCAACTAAGGAGTGGCTCCGTAAGAAGCATCTCAAGGTCCTGGAGTGGCCTAGCCAGTCTCCAGACTTGAACCCAATAGAAAATCTCTGGAGGGAGCTGAAAGTCTGTATTGCCCAGCGACAGCCCCGAAACCTGAAGGATCTGGAGAAGGTCTGTATGGAGGAGTGGGCCAAAATCCCTGCTACTGTGTGTGCAAACCTGGTCAAGAACTAGAGGAAACATATGATCTCTGTAATTGCAAACAAAGGTTTCTGTACCAAATATTAAGTTCTGCTTTTCTGATGTATGAAATACTTATGTCATGCAATAAAATGCAAATTAATTACTTAAAAACAGACAATGTTATTTTCTGGATTTTGTTTTAGATTCCATCTCTCACAGTTGCAGTGTACCTATGATAGAAATTACAGACCTCTACATGCTTTGTAAGTAGGAAAACCTGCAAAATCGGCAGTGTATCAAATACTTGTTCTCCCCACTGTATGTGGGCTGACCAGGTGTTACATAGGATTTGTTTGCGTTTTCACGCCTGTTGTGTGTGTGGACCATGACAAACAAACATGGGGGCCCCACAAAGATAGCAAAACCTGACTATTTGGTTTCGTGGCAGATTTCACTGGGAGAATACAATTTCTGTCTTATGCGTTAGGGTTGGGGAAGACTTATATTTAGGCCAAGTGCTAGAATTGGGGTTACGTTTAGACTTAGCATAGGTATGACAGGTCAGACATTAGGTCTAGGTTAAGATAGTTATGCAGGTTTGGTGATTGAGGTTAAAGGAAAGGTTGGGTTTATTTTAAGGTTAGGCCTTAGGTCCTCACCAGATATGAGAAACAAATGTGTGTGTTTACCCAAAATGAGGATCTGTGACAAACACATGCCCACATAACAGTGAGGTAGAAATTGTGCACTAAGCTTCCACGAAAGCCTGGCAGCCTAACCTTCAGTCTATCAGTAGTAGAAGATTTCATGTTTTAGCCTGATCGTAAAGTGTTTGAGGGCCTGTTAAATCTGCAGCCTTGTTACTTTGGATAAGATTATATATTACACCATCTATACTACACCATCTGCATTTGATTTATACCTGCTTGGAATGGAGTCACCCCTTTTTGTTTGTTCCTGCCATAAAGACACTTATTCTTGTTTGTAGCTTAACTTTTCAAGAACAAAGTGTCAAACTTTATCTGTTGTGTGAAGGCCCGGTTCTTTCCACCATCCTGCACCGTACTGTTAGGTCTACCAGCGGTCCGATCACAGTATAACTAGTGAACCATGGCTCACTGCCAATCCATCCACAGCATGACGGTGACACAGGATACTTACAGAAGGGCCAGCGGGGCCTGGGGGGCCCTGGGAGGGAGCACAGAAACACTTGATCAGAGAATCACATGTGGACAACCTGCCTCCTTCCTAATGAACTGACACAGAACTGGAAGGTTAATGAAAGTGGAGGTTACTACAAGTAGTTATTCTCCGTATATAAAGGGACAGTTTCAGGTACCACCGCTATTCATGAATGACTAACGTAACACTTACTCTGGGTCCTGGATGTCCCTGTGGCCCCTGGGGTCCCTGAGAAACAAACACAACAATGTGTTGAAATATGATGACAAACATTTCTAAACCAAAGCCATCGTAATAACCCAGTACAGTGTCGAACAAGAGTCTCTTCCACAGGCTCCGTGTGTCAATGGGCTGGTTGGTGTTTCTGCAATGGAGCTCTATCTCCCCTAGTGGCAGAGCCGGGAATTGACACCTCACTATGACAGCAGCAGGAACAGCCTTCTGCAGGCAGCTGGTCATTATTATCTCCCTGCCTGACTAGCTGCCTGAAAATGAGTGTGCGTGTCGTGTGTGTGTGTGTCTCTCTATAACTTTTTATGAGTTCTGGTAGGGCTTGGAGAGCTCTGAGAATTCTAAAACAGTTTACATGGCAGAGTGGGAGTCATGATCCAATCATCCAACAGAATCCAATTATCCCCCCAGAGGACCGCATTGCTAACTTTCTGAAAGGGCATTTCCTGGACATTGTTTATATTCGAGGCAGAAAGTACAGTAAGATTCCAGGCAATGTAATGGAACACACACAGCATCAGCTACTTTGACCATGAATCTACCCAGTCACTGGCTGTCTGCTCTTTACCATAGAAGACACTGACCGTGGCCACACTTCACATGAATCATGGTCTACTGGTAAATGAGATCATTCATCATCCCACGCAAACAGAAAATGTAATCTGCAATTTCAACTACAGAATGTCTGTGACACCTTCATAATGCCTACAGAGTATGTAACGGGGAACTCTTTCTATCTAATGGACTGTACGGTTTGCACTGTTACTATGCAGAAATGATTGGTAAATCGACAAGTGTCAAAGATTTAGATCTCACCATTTCCCCATGGCCTCCCTTTGGACCCCTTGGCCCCTGTGGAAGAGAATATTACAGGCCTTAAAACCTGCAGGTTTGTCTCTTAGTAGCCCTCTATTCCAGAAGATGAAGACATGCTAGCACAGGTCATCTAGATATATCCCGAGAATGAGTCATGGACTGTTATGAAAACACTCCAGACTCTAGCCCCAAAAAAGACACATTCATGAGTAGAAGGAGAGACCGTTTGGCTCTTAAAGTGGACCAATCAACCTAAACACACACAAACACACCCACACAGAACCTACAGGTTTCCCCACTGGACCGATCATCCCTTCTGGGCCAACAGGACCATTGAAACCCTGAAAAACACACAGACAGGGGAGATCAGCACAAAACGCATGTTAATAGAAAATTGTAAAAGTGACAATGCAGGACTTACAAAAACACCAGCAGGACCTTTAGGACCGGGTACGCCTTTGTATCCCAAATCTCCATTTGGCCCCTACGGAAAACACAGGACACGCCCCTTTAACTGATCACTTCGAATTAGTCATCTCTATACTTGTTTATAACAGCGCTTTCTACTGGTCAATGAGCAGGGATGATTGAGAGGCATGAATGGGCGTGTTATCTGCAAGAGCCTCTAATCCAATTCCCAGACATAGAGCAAAACATAGTCTGGGCGGTTAAAGGCCATCTGACTCACCTTAGGTCCTGGAAACCCAGAGAAGCCGTTCATCCCCAAGTCTCCGGACTCCCCCTGTGGGTCAGAGGAACAAACACATGTTTTGCCGACAGTAGGGGATGACAGTTACTCTGCAGACAGTAGGGGATGACAGTTACTCTGCAGACAGTAGGGGATGACAGTTACTCTGCCGACAGTAAGGGATGACAGTTACTCTGCCGACAGTAGGGGATGACAGTTACTCTGC
>JACXGK010015785.1:0-10087 GCA_016801125.1 Novumbra hubbsi | reverse complement strand
TAACCCAGTCAACCCTCTCACTTTGACAACCCAGTCAACCCTCTCACTTGGATAACCCAGTCAACCCTCTCACTTTGACAACCCAGTCAACCCTCTCACTTGGATAACCCAGTCAACCCTCTCACTTAGGTAACCCAGTCAACCCTCTCACAATTAGATAAACCAGTCAATCCAATCACTTAGATAAACCAGTCAATCCAATCACTTGGATAACCCAGTCAACCCTCACAATTAGATACCCCAGTAAACCCTCTCACTTGGATAACCCAGTCAACCCTCACAATTAGATACCCCAGTAAACCCTCACACTTGGAGGTCCCTTGTGGGTTGTCAAGCATGTTGATTTACTTGTCCAGGCCAGATCCAGCTAAGTTGGCTTTAGAGGGAGATGGGTCCTTTATGGATTGTCAAACGTGTAGCCTCACTAGCCCAGGGCAGATATAGCCAGGTTGGATACAGAGGAAGATGAGTATTTAGTGATCTACTAAAACAAAGTGGAATAGCTGTATTTGGAAAACACATTTTAATCTAATTGCAAACATAATTTTCTCAAGTCCCCTTTCCAAGGCCTCCCTCCCAAGGCCTCATCATCCATCAATTTTCTTATGTTGCATATTATATAATCCAGAGTGAATGAGCACATTGCCTTTTTCATTTTATTGTCTAAGATATTCAAGCACTTTGTGTTGCTGAATTTTCTGTCGGTTTCCCTCAGTCTAATAACTACATCCTCTCATGTTCTGTAAATATACCGGAAAACAATGCTAAATTTTGCTATTAAGTATAACCTTTTAGGTAGCCCACCTACAATTGTTATGTATTTTGATTAAAAGGTAAAAATGTAATATATGGAAGTTGCAAATTGTGAAATTCAACTTGCGGGACCGACCCTAACCCAATCTTATGTAATATCATTATATCATCATGTAATAGCATCATATTATCATGTAATAGCATCATATCATCATGTAATAGCATCATATCATCATGTAATAGCATCATATCATCATGTAATAGCATCATATCATCATGTAATAGCATAATGTCATATTATAATTTCTAAACTGCTGTTGGCTATGTTGAGATTAACCACCTATCTCTTGGCCCCAGAGCAGTTCTCCTCATAAACATCTTCTGGACAAATAGAAGTACACAAACCTCAATTCCAAACTGTGATGTGTACCAAAACTCTGTCTGTCTGGCAGTCCAGATAGATGTTGTTAAATACATAGAGAAAATGTAATGAGAGCAGCACTGCATTGCTGAAAATACCAAATGATGTATTAACTCCAAAATTATAGACCCTATTTGGAATGCAATTCGTTTACTGCAGAATGCAGAATAACATCAGAACATACCAATTCCATACTGCAAAATGCAGAATAACATCAGAACATACCAATTTCATACTGCTGAATACAGACCAACACTAGAACATACCAATTTCATACTGCAGAATGCAGACCAACACCAGAACATACTCAGTAAAAGGAGAATGGGGCATACTCAGATTACCACCTTATTTCTTATATGGTGCATATTTCTGACTGTCCAATGAATCCCACTGGAAGTCCAGGAAATAGTGTTCCATATACCGTTCTGTTTTGAAGTCGGTCTATCTACACAAAATTCATAAATTCACTTGACTTCTACCTAGTAGCAGTGTTGTTCCACAACACAACCTCATTTTATGATCTTTGACTCTCCACCTTAAATCACATGTCTAGTAATCTTTGACTTTCCACCTTGTATCACGTCTAGTGATCTTTGACTTTCTACCTTAAATCGTCTCTCTATAGATCTAAGACTCTCCCCCTAAAATAATCTGTTTGCTAATCGATCACCTTCATTCTTTGCACCGATAACCTCCACCCATCAGCCCTAGCACCACCAATCAGCCAGTCTCTGGCCATTAGCTCCACCCATTACCATCCACCCATCAGCCTACATCTATAAAACTGGCATTCAAGCATGCTCGTACATGTGTAAGCATGCACACATGTCTACACAGACAGTAGGGTAATTTATGTTATGTTGTTCATTCAACACTTTTATTGCTAATGATTGATCTTGTGAATAAATGAAAAGACCCACTCTTCAGCAGATCGCACAGTGCTGTGTGTGTGTTTCTCTCACCACAAAAGTCCTGCTCAAGATTCTCATGCATTCTTATTATCACACAAACCTCTGGGCGTGGTAAGAGTCAATATCCCTGTAATGACATACACATCACATCTGAACTGTTTGAGAGCTGTTTTCCGGCCCTGAATGTGGAGGAAAGCCATCAACATTGTAATGGCCTACAGTTCTCCTGGTGAAGCAGAGAGCCAGCCTCCCTGAATACTGGCATCTCCTTTATGGACCTGACCGAACCAGCCTCCAGCTCCCTGCTTCATCTACAGCCTCACTACCTTCCCCCATCTTATTTTTCATTTTCATTTAGCACAAATGCAAAGGGACAGTTATTCAGTCCATCCACCACAGCTACGGAGGAACAGTGTTCTCCATTCCCAAGGATTAGGAACCGCTTTCTCAAGTCCATCCAGCACAGAAACAAGAAGGAACAGCTTTCTTCAGTACATTCAGCACATCTACAAAGGAACAAAGTTATCCAATTTATCCAGCACAGCTACAAAGGAACAGAGTTCTCCAGTTAATCCAGCACAGCTACAGAGGAACAGAGTTCTCCAGTTCATCCAGCACAGCTACAGAGGAACAGAGTTCTCCAGTTCATCCAGCACAGCTACAGAGGAACAGAGTTCTTCAGTCTCCCCCAAACAGCTACAGTGCAACAATGTTCTCCAGTTTATCCAGCACAGCTACAGAGGAACAGAGTTTTCCAGTTCATCCAGCACAGCTAGAGGAACAGAGTTCTCCAGTTCATCCAGCACAGCTACAGAGGAACAATGTTCTCCAGTAGCCTAACAACACTTATTGTACTTGGTGTCTTGATGAAGAGCATAATGGTGGGAGACGGCAGAACTATGTAATCGAAGACCAGGAACCTTCTAGATGTACCTGGGATACCAATAGATGCCAGTTATTGTGGCTTGTGACAGAGCATCTAACTTGTAATGTAACAAAGTGTAAATATGCAGAGGGCAGTACAAACAGAATGCATTAGTGCAAGTGGCAAATGAGCTGTCAAAGTGTAAATATGCAGTAGGAAGTAAAAACTGTCAGGTCGGAGCGGGGGCTGGCGACTATCAGGCAGGAGACCCGAGCGCAGAGCACAGTGGTCCGGAGGAGATAATGACACTGAGT
Source organism: Novumbra hubbsi (assembly GCA_016801125.1). Taxonomy (NCBI): domain Eukaryota; kingdom Metazoa; phylum Chordata; class Actinopteri; order Esociformes; family Umbridae; genus Novumbra; species Novumbra hubbsi. The sequence goes on along the minus strand of JACXGK010015785.1, from coordinate 6,823 downwards.
AGCCAAACTAAAGAGACAAGTGGAAAAGAACTAAGGAGCTGCGGGTAGCAGTTGGACAAGGATAATTCCCAAGGTAATTACTTGAAAAGATATGAGCGCAGTAACTGCGTTGATCTTGCAAACTAAAGAGGGAAATCAGAGGTATAAATAGAGTGGTGCATATGGGGGATTGCCGGCAGGTGTGGCAATAGGAGATGGGTGACAATGCGGGAAAAGACATGCGCAGGTCCGGGGAGATACAGATATTTGCACTCTGAGGAACACACCATGTCAGTTTTTCTTGATAAGCCTTTATTGTGTTTGCAATTATAATACTTAAATTTTTTCAATCCTTTTTTTTTATTTAGTTTAGTATTTCTTCTCCTGGTAGCTCTGTCAGCCAGGTGTACCAAAGCCGTGTCACCTGTGTCCAGGCCTGTTATGGTCATCAGCCAGGTGTACCAAAGCCGTGTCACCTGTGTCCAGGCCTGTTGTGGTCATCAGCCAGGTGTACCAAAGCTGTGTCACCTGTGTCCAGGCCTGTTGTGGTCATCAGCCAGGTGTACCAAAGCTGTGTCACCTGTGTCCAGGCCTGTTGTGGTGATCAGCCAGGTGTACCAAAGCTGTGTCACCTGTGTCCAGGCCTGTTGTGCTCATCAGCCAGGTGTACCAAAGCTGTGTCACCTGTGTCCAGGCCTGTTGTGCTCATTAGCCAGGTGTACCAAAGCTGTGTCACCTGTGTCCAGGCCTGTTGTGGTGATCAGCCAGGTGTACCAAAGCTGTGTCACCTGTGTCCAGGCCTGTTGTGCTCATCAGCCAGGTGTACCATAGTATTGCTTTGTAGGTTACACACTAAAAAACTTATTATTATTAAGCTTGATACAATCTCTATATATTTACCCCACAGAATGTATAGCTTTAACAGCCATGGTTCACGCTGCAGTTGGAGGGATCAGGTTTAGAAGCGTGAGGAGGGTTAGTTCCTCTTTTCACAACATTGGTCAGTGGTCATCTACTGGTGTACCAGAGTATTGATGGACGCCACGCAACATAAGAAAAACACAGAATTGTACAGGCTACAGACCGTTCCTAATAGCTGGAATAGAAACTATACGTGTTTGGAACCCAGTGCCCACACCTGTGTTGCACACATTTACACAATCCCAGCTGCGTAAATGTTGGCTGTCAAAACACTCAGGGCTGCTTTGAGTTGATGAGTGTGTGGGCCCCTAGACTTTGTGAACCTCCTCGTCGGGTAGGACCTCCTCGTCTGGCTGCACATCCTCGTCTGGCTGCACATCCTCGTCTGGCAGGACCTCCTTGTCTGGCAGGACCTCTTCGTCTGGAAAGGGCTGTGGGGGTTCTCCATTATACCAGGTCAACCTTTCTTATCACAATTATTAGCAGGACATGTTCCTCTTTTGCCTGGTTCATCTTTAATTGTTCTTCCTTTCGTTCTTAAAACAAACCCAGTATTCATATTGACTCTTTAGGTGCTGATATTAGCTGTGGGGATAAAACAGTGCTCACATGGACTCTTTAGAACCTATTCACATTTCACATTCTTCGGTGTCTGCTTGTTTGTTTTGCACCAGTCAGCTTTTTGCTAGTGACAGCCCTGGATTGAAGGAGATCTAATAACCTTTCTTTTCTGATCCAAAGCTCCTGCTAATCGTTAGCTAGTTAATGTCTGATCCTTTTCCCTAAAATAACAGATGCTCCTGAGTTAGATAATTGCTAATCCTGGGAAGCCGACTGCTAATACTTGGGTACCTAACTGCTGATCCTGGGAAACTGAATACTAATCCTGGGGACGATGACTGCTAATCCTGGGGAAGCTGACTGCTGAATAATTATCCTGGGGAAGCTGAATACTTATCCTTGGGTTGCTGACTGCTGAATACTTATCCTGGGGAAGCTGACTGCTGAATACCTATCCTGGGGAAACTGACTGCTAATCCTGGGGAAGCTGTCAAATTTAAAGTCTTAACTGACAAAATAAAAGTGTTGTTCTGAGCAATGAAATGATTATGACATCATCTACGCTGTAGTACGACTACTAATCCTGGGAAAAGCTGACTACTGATCCCCTGGGGAAGCTGACTACTGATCCCCTGGGGAAGCTGACTTCTGTTCCTGGGGAAGCTGACTTCTGATCCTGGGGAAGCTGACTTCTGATCCTGGGGAAGCTGACTTCGGATCCTGGGGAAGCTGACTTCTGATCCTGGGGAAGCTGACTTCTGATCCTGGGGAAGCTGACTTCTGATCCTGGGGAAGCTGACTTCTGATCCTGGGGAAGCTGACTTCTGATCCTGGGGAAGCTGACTTCTGATCCTGGGGAAGCTGACTTCTGATCCTGGCTTTACTATGAACTGTTATCCTAGTCTCATTTACTTCTCAGACCTCTACAACAAACAAATTGTGAATAACCAGACAAAAATATTACACTTTCTCAGAGCCTCACTTTAACTTGCTAAAAATCCTGTGCCAGATGTGTACAAAACAAGGACACAAACAATTTAGTAGTTTAGGTTTATTAAACTACATCTGTACTGCATCTAATTCTGCTCTAGTGTTATTATGTCATGTTCCTTTTAAGGCCTTAATAGTTCCATTATGTCATGTTCCTTTTAAGGCCTTAATAGTTCCATTCAGTGTCTGAAAAATGATTTATCCATCTGGGGCTACTGGTCATAAGGATTGTCTTTACCCTAACCTGAGTTCCACATCGATATTCAACTGTGTTGGGTTTTCTGACCAACACAGTTGAATATCATCTCTGCCTTTCAGTGTCTTTCTTTGTCTGGCTTCAGTTCTTGTTAGAGAGAACTGGCCTGGCAGTTTTGTTTTAACGGTTTCCCATTCTAAGGAACTCGGCAGACTGCTTCGTATGAGCACGGGAAAAGAGTTAAGGTATCTTACAGAGTTTCCACTGGAGATATAGTATTTGGTAATTATAATTTGGCAGTGTTAAATTGAAATTAACCATATGTTTAGGCAGTGTTAAGTTTTCAATTACTATAGAACTATTATTATTAGTAAATTAGAAATGCTAGGAAAACACTTGAATTTCTGTGTGAAGTCATGAAAACAAATGCATAGCCCCTTTTTGAGACCTCCCCAAATTACAATTTTAAAGATCTGACCGTTTGGTCAGAAACATGCACACCAGTCGTGCACTGGAGGTCATCTTGTAGGGCTCTGAATGTGCTCCACCTGTTCCTCTTTGCACAAATAGGCCAAAGGCGGTCCTGCTCCTGGGTTGATGCCTTCTATGGCCCTGTCCATCTCTCTTTGTGTAATTGCTCTTCTTCTGGTATCTCCTCCATGCTCTTGTGACTGTCCTGGGAGAATAACCATCCTGGTGGTACCTGCAACCTGAATGGGTGGCAGGTACCACCTCTTGATACCAGTAGTGACGCTAGCACTACAAAAAACTGGAGAAGATTCCATCAGGAAGGGTGAGGAGAAAGCCATTGTGTGTGGCCACCACCTGCAAATCTATTCCCTTTTTAAGAGTTGTCTTGCTGTTGCCTCTCTAGTACACCTGTTGTCACTTGTCACTTGTTTGCACCAAAACAGGTGACATCGATTCACAATTGCTGATGCTTCCTAACTGGACAGATTGATATCCCTGAAGTTTAATTGACTTTTGAGCAGTGTATATAGAGAATAGGGTAGAATAGTTGTGAAATAAGCAAGTACTATGGTACCATATTAGTGTACTATACTCTGAATAGGACAGCATTTGGTTCCTACTAAAGCCACCTGCCAGGTCCCAACATCACTTGGGTCAGTTCAGAGGTTAGGTGGAGTGATGTCGCTATGAATGACCTTATGAGGACACGTCCCATAAGCCCACATGGAACTCCCCCTGTGTGCAACCTAATGACTCCCCCATGGTGTTTCGGCTTGATGTTTCCCCATTGTTGTGTCAGTGTAATGGTTCCCCCATGGTGTTTCGGCTTGATGTTTCCCCATTGTTGTGTCAGTGTAATGGTTCCCCATGGTGTTTCAACATAATGTTTCCCCCTTGTTATGTCAGTGTAATGATTCCCCCATGGTGTGTCAGCATAATGTTTCCCCATTGTTGTGTCAGTGTAATGGTTCCCCATGGTGTTTCAACATAATGTTTCCCCCTTGTTATGTCAGTGTAATGATACCCCCATGGTGTGTCAGCATAATGTTTCCCTGTTGGTGTGTCAGCATTATATTTCCCACTTTGTGCGTCAGCATAATGTTTCCTTTTTGGTGCGTCAGCATAATGATTCCTCCCTAGTCTGTCAGCATTATCATTCCCCCTCAGTGTGTCAGCATAATGACTTCCCATCAGCCCATCTGTTCAGGTCTTTTCAGGCAGGTGTCTGTCTCTCTCCCTGGGGCTCCCTGGTCCTATCCCTGGGGGTCCCTGGTCCTATCCCTGGGGCTCCCTGGTCCTATCCCTGGGGCTACCTGGTCCTTTCCCTGGAGGTTACAGGTTGCTTGGCTTATCCAATCTGATACTATCTAAAATAGTCTCTGATGCTTCCCCAATCGGTACCTGGTTTTAACCCAAGATGTCTCTTATCCTATCACAGGAGTTCTCTGGGCCTAGCCCAAGTGGTATTGGTTCCTATACCAAGAGTTCTCTGGTACTAGCCCAAGATGCAGTGATTTGGATCAGCCTCAGGTCTTGGAGTAGCAGATGTTAAAAAAGGAGCTAGGGTAGAAGGCCATTGCCCATCCTTTTCAGACCTTCTTTCTACTTCTTCTCTTTGTTGTGCTTCATCAGTTCTCGAGAATATCTCCAGAACACCTAGATTATCTCCAACACATCACCAGAACATTTGCAGACCATCTCCATATCTCTAGACATCTCAAGAACTCTAGGATCTTCACCACACCTCCTAAATCATTCCAGATCATGGTACAACATCTTCAGAGCATCTCTAGAACACCTCCAGATCATCTTCAGAACATCCGCAGATCATTTCCACATTGTCCCCAAAATCTCTAGAACTTCTTCAGATCATCTCTAAAACATACTTTGATTTAGTTTATTATATATTGCTATGTCATTTTGTAATGTTGGTACTGGTGCTAGTAGAAAGATGTTATTATAGGAGGGAAGTCAGGCTGATGTGGTGTGCCATGTGATGGGCCATGTGGTGGGCCATGCGGTGGGTCATGTGTCAGTCCATGTGGTGGATTATGTAGTTGGTAATGTGTCGGCCATGTGGTGGGCCATGCGGTGGGTCATGCGGTGGGTCATGTGGTTGGTCATGTGTCAGTCCGTGTGGTGGATTATGTTGGTGTAAGTCCTGTTCTTTCTCTGTCATCTTATTTTTGTGGTGCTTGAAAGATGTTGTTTTGCCATATGTTTGGATAAAAGATTCTCTGGACTTACTTTGTGTTTCCCATCGTATTCTACCAGATAAAATACATGTTAATTCCTTGATACCGACTTGTTTATTTTCCACCATCCTGCAAGCAAAAAGACTGTCTGTACTCTTTTATACTACATTAACTATGTTATTGTAAAGCAGTCCTGAGTAGCTTTGTTGTCCTCGTTATCTTGTCGTGTGTGCGACAGACAAATTAGTTGAGACAAAAATGAGGCGAGACTGACACATTTAAAACATCATTATCATAGGATAAGTTTATGGCAAATTATGGGCACTGATACTTTCTGAACAAAGCCAAAAGACTTGAAGAGACAAACACCAATCCCAGGGCACCAATGTCATTACCTTAGATTGACTCATCTTAAATCATATTTTACACCACGTCTTTTAACCAATCAGCATTCTGGGCTCGAACCACCCAGTTTATAATTCAGAAAGAATGTCTCAAAGGAGAAAAGGTCAGAAGCAGCAGTAGGTTAAAACTGAGTATTAAACCAAATACCAAACTATCTATATGGTAAAGCCATATGCCAATACCATCCCTATGCTAAAACCATATACCAAAACTATTCATACAGTAAAGCCATATACCAAAGCCATTCATACAGTAAAGCCATTCATACCAAAGCCATTCATACAGCAAAGCCATATACCAAAACCATTCATACAGTGAAGCCATATACCAAAACCATTCATACAGTAAAGCCATACACCAAAACCATGTATACAGTAAAGCCCTATACCAAAACCATCCACATGGCAAAGCCATATACCAAAACAATACAGTGAAGCCATATACCTAAACAATACGGTGAAGCCATATACCAAAACAATACGGTGAAGCCATATACCAAAACAATACGGTGAAGCCATATACCAAAACCATCCATATGGCAAAGCTATATACCAATACCATCTCTAGGGTGAAGCCATTTACCAAAACAAAACGGTGAAGCCATATATCCATGCCATCCCTATGGTGGTGGGAGAATCTGGCAATTGGATACCTGGCCTCTCAGGCTTGAGGGAATTTAATTAATGTAACCCTAACCTGTAATTTTAAGCAGGACATTGTTCACTAAACCATATGACTATATGAAGACCATATGAAAACCATACGGCCATTTGAAAACCATATGACTGATACTAAATGTCACGGTACCATCACAGGACGGGACCTCCCCTGTTCGCGTAGCCTTCCGGCGTTCGACGTCGCCGGCCTTTTAGTCGCCATCGTGTGTGTTGTGTCCTGTTTTCCCCTTGTCCTGTGAACGCATCCCTCCCTGATTCCTTACAGGTGCTGCCTGTTGCCGCAGTACTTAAGCCCTTGTGTTTCTAGTCTCCGTGTCCGTGATTGTTACTTGTGGAGTGTGTGCAGCTCTGTGCTGACTTACCAACATACGTACCGTAGAGTACTTGTTGCAATTATTGTTACGCGTCTGATACGCGAGGATCTGTGA